>JABWIB010003496.1:18465-41831 GCA_016617825.1 Platyplectrum ornatum | reverse complement strand
GAGGTTTGCAAACATCCTGGCTGGCACTATGCAGATGCCATTAATCAGAGGTGCTGCACTACTGTCATTCATAGCCGTGAATAATACCAGGTAAAGTCGGCACTTTTTGGGATCACGTCATACAAAGCATGGATTGGACGTAGAAGCGGAACGGGCACATAGGAGGTTTGAAGCAGTGGGGATGTTGCCCATAGCAACCAATCAGACTCAAGCTCTCCGTTTCATTTTACATTCTGGCTAATGTGAGCTTGAGTCTGATTGGTTGCTATGGGCAACAGCCCCACTTTTCAATCTCCCTGCTTAGTAAATTTAGGCCCATGTATCTCCAAGGTAAACAGATTCAGTTACAGCAATCGAGGTGTCCATTGCAGTGAAAGGACTTCCGCACCAGTGCGCGTACTTGTGATGTGCACCTGCGGATTCCCTGGTGTACGGAACAGTAGGGAAACCGACCACTGGCCTGGACCTGCCCTCCTGCCCACCTAAGTTATGCTGGGTGGATGGGGTCTATATTTAAATATCACATTTGGAGAAGGGTTAGAAGGATCTGTTCAAATCGCCGGTCACATGGACGGCTGTCCCCTGCCATTCCCGCATAGGAAAAGGGAGATTTTGCTCCCCTCTCCCACACTCCCGGAACTTACTGGATCTAAATGTAAAACTATTCAGTAATATGTAATCTGGTTTTATTCCAGGTTTACAGCTCTGGACTCCGCATTCGGGAGATGGGCATGGAAACTCTCTCCTTTATATGGTTTAAATGTTAGTTTATCCCACACTGGGTGATAAGGGGTTTGGTTGCGGTCAGGTGGGGTTTGGATGGCGTCAGGGCGGGTATTTGGACAGAGTTGGCGTGTGGTTTCCACTCTGCACAATGTTGGGAGGTATACATATCGGGATACAGGAAATCAATGGGAATGGGAGCCATAAATAACAACGCAGGAATTAGCATACATCAGTAGCCTAAAAACAACAGGGGTCATATAAGACATAGGCCTAAATTCACTAAGCGGGGAGATTGCAGGGGAATTGAAAAGTGGGGGATGTATATATCCCAGCTCCTCTCTCAGATCTTCACAGGATCTCACTACACTAAACAAATACCCTGATTCACAGTTATAGGACTTCTCCTAAGCTGCACCCATTCTCTGGAATAAACTATCTTTACGCTCCAAACGCTCTCTTAAAACTCAGGCTTACTAAGTTCCTAAACCTACTTAACAAAACTCAGTGTGAACGCTCCATTTACAAACAGCCGGCTACTGAAAGCTGGTGTTCAGAGGCTGCTTTTTAGAAGGTGTTTCGCCCTCTTATGCAGCTTTTTCAGTCAGTGTGAACACTACATAGCTGGCTTTTGTCTCCCATTGAGTTTGTGCAGCGCTGATTGGCTCACACAGTCAGCTGTTTCCAGCACAAAACTGCCTGTCTCTCCCTCCTCCCCCCTCCCCTCATGTATACAAACAATCACAGCCAATTACAGCACATTTTCTGAGTAATGATGTGTACTTTTAGCAAAAAGCAGGGTTCAATGTGAACAGTGCAGACACTGCTTTTTTTTCAAAAAGCTGGCTTTTTCAGCTAATCTGAACAGTCCTTTTTTCACAGCCCCTCCAATTTCCCCAGCTCTACACACTCTTAAGCCAGCTTTTTCAAGGCTGGTAATGTGAACGGGGTATAAGACTGCTGCGTGACTGGATCATACAGAGCACTACATTACAACCGGGCTGGTCCATTGTATATTGAATAACACTTACNCTTATGTATCAATACCCTATAGAGTGTAAGCTTGTGGGCTGCATTATCTCCCCCATNCATTCTTTCATGTCTAATTGATTGTTAAATTGTAAATCGCTATGCAATCTGATACATACAAATCTCTTAATAAATATATACCGTAATAGGCTAGTCATGATGGAGAGAATGACAGGAAGGTGTTGTGGCTTGTCTGTTACTAGAATTATTTCTTATGGAATAATGGTGCCATTTGATCCCCACAGATGATCAATAAATGTATGTCTTCTCCTGTTCCCTACCTATATTTCTGTCATGTANTAGATATACACTATCTGCATTAGTCCGTGTCTACTGAGAAGATGACTGCTGCCCTCTGGTGGTGAAACTGCTGCACTGTTNACTAATAGGTGAAAATCAAAAAATACCTGTGTCTGGAATTACGCGTTTGCTCTTAATTTACCAGATTTACCATTACCACCGGATCTAGTCTTCCATATGAGCAAAGGCAGGACGCTTGTACATGCNTGTAATCCTGGACAGCTCAGAAGTCAGGATAGTACGAAGGGAAATTAGCAAGTCCTCACTGTACTATTTAAATACTACACCCAGCTGGCNGAATTGGTACCAGATCATAAATCCAGGGTGGTAATGTGTCTCACTCATGGTGTGACTTACCAAATGTGCATTTCCCTTGAGGGAAGGGAAAGCATAAACAGGGAAGGGCAGAGAGAAAAGAGTGGTGACATAAAGGAGAAAATCAGCTTGGACTGAGCNGGGGAGAGGACACAAAGGTAAGGAAATAAATATATATATATATTTTATTTACTATAGTTGTTTGTTACCACCACAAATAATTGTTGTTCCACTAGTGTCCAGAACTGATGTGATGTGGAGGTACTCCCCTTTTTATTGTTTGTGTATATATTTATGTATATATATATATCTATCTGAGTGGTGTTGTTATTTAGTGCTGTTTGCCTTCCCTTTTGTCTTGATATCCTGTTACCTGGTGAAACTATTGCTCTTTGTGTTGTGGTACAAAGAGCCTTTTGTGACATATGTAGTGACATGACTTGAACTTTAGATAGGTGCACTCACCCTATGTAAACTCCTTGTTCTTCTGTACCTGAATGAACTGTGCTATACGTTATGCTTTAGATACTCTTCACATGTATGCTGCTTTATTACTTAATGATTGCACCTATTTTTTAGGTGAATGCCCTTTCATGTCATGGANGGTCACATGTAGGTGTACAGGCTTCAACTGCTTAGGATTAAAATAAAATGATTTCCACGTATCCAGATGCGGAAATAAAGTACTGTGAGCAAGTTGTAGAAGGCCAATAGGGAGTTTATTCAAGAACGGTCAGCAGCTCATTGTATGTAATTGTTCACTTACAACAATGCTGTTCCACATCTACAATTCAAGGGAAATATAAGTTCTATCTTATAACCAACGCCAATATTGAGGATTTAGTCATTTGTCTGTCCGGCAGTATCTTAATCCAGACATTTCTTAAACTACTTGAGGTTAGGGCTACCATAGGTCCTAAAGACCCAACATGGGCCCAATAGATGCCACCTGTCCATCCATAACCCCAGGAACCTATAATACCCCTTCACACTTTCCATTCTAACCCCCTAAAATACCCTGTTCACATTGCTGGTGATCTGAGTTGGACCCGGGAATAACCCTGCTTTTTTTCCCCCGGTTCAAATCCTGGGTACTAATGCAAACTTGTAATGTAAGAAGAAGAAGTAGAAGGCCGCGTCTGCTGTATATCAGTGACATCTTCACTTGGTGTTTGTATTTCTTTGTGAACAGTATAAAAGTAACATTACTATCATCTGCCTAATCCCTGATTCTGGGCATAATCCTTGTGTTATTTGCAGATAATCCGGTGCACTTTACAAAATCAGATTAGGATTTGAAGCTCATTTGTGGCAATTGAGAGGGGATGGTTACAGCAGATTATTCATTACTGATCCATAATTATACCTATCGCATTTATTTCATTCATCTCGTGAACGGCCTGTGCCGATTTGACCTCTGTGCTGATAACCCAGATTCCTCTTATTTGCAAAAGCATGAGATAAGACTGGCTGCAGAGCGCTCGTCGTGGCCTCCATAAAACGAAATATTTGTTCTCCTCGGCCATCTGCTGCATAGACGGGAACAGCCCCCCTACAGGTTTCTTATTTTAGAACTTTGAAGCCGAAATGAAGTTTATTTACAAAGGAGGGTACGTATAACAGCTGTGCCAGTGCAGCACCACAGTATAGCTTTGTTATATTATTAGATTATTAGGATCAATGTGTACCGGTCGCCTAGATACTGTGGACACAGCTGTTTATTAGGCCGATATGCAGCACCGACTGACTGACAATGTGTGACACCCCTGAGGTGGGAGGTACACGGTGCCTCACCCAAGTTACTGATTTGCTGCATTGCCATTGAACCCAACTAACACTGGAATTTGGAAAATATGTGTTTCACCTGTAGCAGGTCTCAAAATGGGGATTATAACCTACAAATCTCCATTTTCTTCTCTTTCTATGTTTTCATATCACATCGCTATGGGGCAGATTCAATTCTTTATCGTTCCCCTTACGCAAACTCGTTACCAGTGTCGGCTACCATCGGCCCCTAAATGTCATGGCTAACAACTCTTCCTGAAAAGTGGGTGATCTCCCTGACCCCCTGAAGCATTGGACAATCTCCCTGATGGTCATTCAGTTCAAGAAAACATTGCCTTATGATGAATTGTGTCCTATACATCAGTAATAGCGGGCCCGGGTCTGACGAAATTGGTAAGACCCATCCCCATGTGACGTCATGGCGTCCGTCCGGGCCCGGGAGCTCACTTAGACACCTTTATTGGGGGCATGGGTCCGGAGCGGAGAACCTGGTTCTCTGGTGTCTCTGCTCCACATTGACTTCCAGGCAGCCAGGAGACGGCTACTGGTGCGGCAATACTCTACACAGCTTGGGGTAGGGGGCTAAAATCTCAGTGTAGCTTGGCCGAAGATTTCTGTTGCTGGCACTGCTATGTCTTTCAGATCCATAGACGTCACATTAGCGTTACTTTTGGCAGTAATAATATCCCCTATATGTTAAACAATTTACAGAAGTGTTCCAAGCTATAACCAATACATTAGATGCAGAAAGAAAAGGAACCAAGGGCCACAATGGACAGCTCTGAGGTCCATCGCTCATTGTATATTTGTTTTTAAAGGGTCGCATATAATTCACTTACTGAGGGGCATCAGGGTAAGGATGTTCTACTCGTGTATTATGGATGCACCCTTGGTCATAAGCCATACTAATCCCTGGTATAGCCTGTTAAGAGCTTGCCTTGTCTAGAGCTACTGATATAGTCCTTCTGTCCACCCTCCACATCTGCTCAGCATCTGTAAAACCAGGATTAACAAAGGCGTCCTTGTAGGAAGAGTGCCAATGTGGAATGTTCCCCCTGCAGAGTCGGTGTTAGCGCTTCTGTTGAGTCCATAGGATACGGTGTATGACCCGACCTGCGCTACTGTGTTTTTTGTTTACTCTTATTCCCTGTTGGTTCGCCAAACGCAATGTTGATGTTATGTTACCCAGAAGGGCCTAAAAAATCAATGTTTGATTTACTTATTAATAACATTGATTTAAATTGTGCCGAGTTATGTATTGCCGCACAAAGAACATCATTCAGACCCTGAACCCAGGAAGCTCGCGACTTTTCATCCTCTTTACTTTATTGCCATTACCCTAGTCCTATAAACTCCTAGGTATACTCATGGCAGCCAATGAGGGATGGCACTGGGGAGGCTTCAACAGCACCTTGGCAATATGGTATCATTGAGTCTTCAACATAATGAAGACAATACCCAAACTTCCTATATGTAGGTTGAACTGAGCATGCCAATGATCAGCCATCAATACCTCGAACATATTGAGCAATTAAATTTAAACCAGTGGTCGAAGTGGAGAATTAGAAGTGGCGGTATGGAAACACAGAATATAATAGAAGTCAAAGGAGATTTGAGGTTTTTCAATGTACATCAGTGGGAGAAGTGCCGGTATGGCATACCCCCGTATACACCCCCACTTCGAGCCCTGATTTAAACCCCAATCATGGTGTAGGTCAGACGCCATATTGATGTTCCATCTCTCTTGATACAAGTAGAGCTTTTGCCTTATAATATTTTAGGTTTTTAAATAGGGACCTTCCAAAGAGAGGGATCAACCATAGCATCAAGTGGTCAGGTTCAGGTCACGAACATCCATTTAAACACCGCTACACAGTATGCCCTGCTGTACACACCGATGCCGGGGTGATGCAAAGGGCAAAGTATTATAATAGAAATTGTCTGACCTAAACTGGGGCGGTAATGAGCTGTGTGAACCAGTATACTTCCCTATGTGTTATGCAATCCCTATTAGTCTAACCACAGAGCACGCCGGCTGAGCAGTTGTTCTCTATCAGAAGACTTGTAAGTGTTGAGAAGGTCACATTAATGAATAGGGAATAGCACTGGCTGCCCTAATGATCAATCCATTTGCTAATCGGTGTGACAGGAAGACATGCAGCCGTGATAGAGATCTGCAAATGTTGTCTTTAACGCAGCAAGTGCTTTCCAAGTATACAGACAGACTCCACAAAGTACTCTTTCATATTAACTCCAACTGATCCATAAAGTCCCTTGAAACAAGAAGCGCCTGCGGCATATGCTGCCGTAACACAAGGACGCCATTGTCCGATAAGAAAATGAGATCACATAGAGTCTGTGTGGACAAGCACAAATATTTTTATTGTACGTCAAGAGGCGAGTCCATTTATAGGACTGTAATAACAGAGTGAAAGGAGTGTTTATGGTAGCATATAAAGTAAAATGAAACATCTATATTAACTGGACCAACCACATATGTATCTCATTTCTCTCAACCCCTCCATAGCAGAACGATCCCTCAAGGTTGATGGGGGTCTTTAGCTCAATATCCAGTTTAATAGTACTAAAGGTATCCTGCAGGTCATTTACTGGTGGTGTCACCAAACGTTCACTTTCGCTGTGGTGCCCATCATTTCTCCGCTACACACAGCGTTGGCAGCCATTTTGTACTGAACCAATGTTATGGATCATTTACTATAACATTGAGAAATCTATGACTACTCTTCACCTAACACCCGACTAGTATTCGTGAAGCACTCTGATTCATGTGACTGTATACGCTGTGTCCTTACATTTATTGGCATAGCTCATACAATTGTGTGTCGTGTACCTTTAAGTACACATTCCATTACCCTTCTAAGCTCATCCTAGTGGTGGACGTCCTTCGTTTCGATTTTTTGACCCAAACATTTTCTACATCTTTTGTCTTTTTGTTTGTAATAGACATCTGATGCATAAAGTGTAATTATTTAACTATGTGGCAAAAGAGTGTCATTAAGTCAATATTTTATGATTCGGCCTAATCGCAATGAGCCTGGTTCCCCATTCTCTTAGGTCCAGATCTGTTTATTGAACTGGTGTTAATCATGTAGGTGTTTTCTCAACCAACAAAGTGAATCTTTTAGGAGTATTGAGTCAAGACTGAACTTATTTGGTATATTAAATTCACACTAATATTTACTTTAACTGATCTTCACTTAACTTACTGGCCCATAAGTGAGCTTATTATGCACTGAAGCATAGGCATATGATATGAGGTACTATTTAAAAAGGGTGAAAAGAAAAATGTCATTACAGGAGTCTTATAGCTTTGTCACTTTAAATATAAGCACCAGAGTTGTAATAGGAAAAAGACAGACAAATATTCAAGAGAGTTAAAAAAAAAGGAAAAACATTCAATAACATTCTTCTTATTAATGTTACCTTCATTTTATAGCGGGTACTTGGCCAATGTAATAAATATGCATAAGAAGCCATTTTGTTAGGTTGTCTCCTGAATTGCACAGCAGAGCAATTTGTCTAATGATATCTAGATATGTAGCGCCAGTTCAGTTTAATGACACAAGCTATGAAGGTTCTCTGGTATGCCCACCTGATGGTCCAATCACATAAATGGGGAGAGTTTGGGGTACCTAATTAAATCGTTACCTCAATAAACTATAAATTGCTACCTCAAGGCATAGTATTATTGCACAAGGTGCATTAGGGGAATTTGCGGTGAACTGGAATTCGTCTCTACAACTCACATGACAAATTTATGTCATGACATGATTGTTTCTACCATCACTTTGACAATCGTATTGGAAAAGAAACAGAACCCTAATGGATATTACAGTAAGGATGGAATAGCAGTGTTCTACAGGAAATACCAAGGATATGGGAAGGATCTGCTGGTTCTTCTAGAACAGATGTATTTTTAAGTATCATCTCTGAAACACCTTGACAACATACTGTAAGTAGAGTGTCCTGCAAGGTTTTCACGAGCAGGTAAACTCCATCACCAAAAGATCGCAGGACCTTTATATAGTGTTTAAACACTTTTTGTACTTTTATTTATATATTTTTTCTTTATTTAAATATGAGAGGGATTAGAATGGAAAGTTAATGTTTTTTATAGCGGTTCTTTGGTGCCTCTCCACAGCCGGTAACATCACAGTTGAGGCCTGAAGCCTTTTTACTTATGCTGCTTAGCAGATCTGGAAGCTCATGTGTTATGGCCTTCTCGATCTTCTCTAGGAGACAACCACCCATGTAGGAGCATTGATTGGACAGAAGCTTGAATCCTGTAATGGGGTTTACTCCAAAGAAATCCTTATAGGCCTCTCTGTTGGGAAGATCAAACTTGCTGACATTGGTTTTAGCCACGATGGACTTGAAAATGAAAAATTTATCAGGGTCTTCAACGATATCCTTGAACACCAGTTCTCCATCGCTGAAGAAAGTCATCTTTTCCTTATAGGTCTGAAGGTAGCGGTCAACCAGCAAAGCATGAATGCGGACTCTGATGGCATGTTGACGGATAAAAGCAATTTTGTTTTCAAGTCGGTTTTCAATGACTTGGGTGAGATCTTCCAGAAGAGAGATCTCTTCTTTGAGGAACAGTTCCTTGTGGGTTTCTGGATGATAGTCTTCAGGCCAGAAAGAGCTAACATAAACCCTTGGTGGTTCAGTCACGTTGATCAGAGGTGCCAAGCTCCAGAAGAGGGCTCCATAGACCCTCATGAGTTCTTGGGTGGCCATGCTATCAGCCTTGTTCAAGATGATACGAATTTGAGACTCGCGTCCTTTCAGTTGTCTGAAGAGCATCTCCAACTCAAGACCCACATCAAGTTTAGTGGGATCAAATACCACAAAGATAAGGTCGGCTCTGTCAATAAACCATTGGCAAACTTCATTAAATGGATAACCTGTGGAAAAAACATAAGATGAAAGAGGAGTTATGATAAAGAGTGATTTTTTTGCCCATTAGTTTTTTAGTCCACCCAACTTAAAACAACTTGAGAGGATGACAAGGATGAGGCACAGAATGACCATTTCAATACCTAATATCTGAATACCTATCTCCCGAGCTGCCTTCCTCTACTGGCACAGCCTTCCCCAACATGTCTATCTACCACCCCAAAGACTTTAAAAACTTACTCAAAACCCATTCCCATTTCTCATTCCCATTTCCAAAATTACAAAAGCCCTTTCAGCTTCTCTCCCTGACTCACAATGAAAGTGGTCCCATGACAGAACACTGAACTTATCCTAGGTATACTTGTGCATACCCTGTTAACGAACAGCAATGAGTCTGCATCAAGTTTATTTTTATTAATATTCTAATTCATACCTCTTTCTTGTTGCTTGCGATTCTCAATAATACCAGGGGTGTCTACAAATGTAACTCTTTCAAGGAGCTTGTGTGGAATTTCAATGCCAATAAGTTTCTCCAAAAAGTTCTGTCCAAACTTCTCCAGTGGAGAGAAGGATCGGCTGCTGTCAGCAGCCATCACTATGCCCTCGATGGTCTTCAGCTTTGACCCGTGCATGAGGACGGTAAATTCTGAAGTTGTGGGTTCAGCACCTAACAGGAGATTGAAAAAGACAGTTTTAGTGCTGGAGTCTTTTAGACTTACGGAATAATCACATATATCATTAAGATGTCTCTATCATTACCTGTGTACAATTGATGGGGTGATTCATCCAACCCCAAGAGGTAGTTGATCATGGTGGACTTGCCAACACTCCACGGTCCCAAAAACAACACCATTGGTTTAGAGGTGATCTCTCCATCTGAGACAAAAATAAGATGCAGTTACACACAGAGGGTCGGCTGGTGCCCCAAACTAAGAATATGTATAGAAAGCACATCAGGACAGCAGATACAATAATGCAAACCAGTAAGAAGATACAACCAGTAAGAAAATACAACCAGTTTGTATAATTAATACAAGAAAAAAAAAGAAAGACAGGACAAACACAGATGGGAAGGCCATGTTTGCCAAAGGGAGGATGAAGGTAAAGGCAAGACCAGAGCTATAGAAAGAAAGAGGGGACATCAAGGAAGAGAGGGCAAAGAGGTAGTAGGTCATTCAAACCTTTTTTTTAAGTAAGCAAGGAAGCAAATGTTTAAATGAGACCTTTAAGCAACATTTAAAAAGCTTAGCTGAGTTTTACAAAATTTATGTTTAAAGCATCTAATAGAACTGACTCTCACCTTTGTGGACTTCCCTTTCTATCCATAAATTGCAATAGACTCATAGGTAAATGTAAAATGTGCAAACTCATTAGTACGAGACCTAGTACGTGGAAAGTATTTTTGCTGCTGGTGTGTTAAGTAAAAAATATTGGATTACCAATGACATTATATAGATGATCCATTCAGTAGTATGTGATTGTTTCCAATATGTTTGGAAGGATATTCATTGCATTAATGAATTAAATTATAGCATTGCTCAAGGAATTGAGACAGTGATTTATTGCAAATCA
Source organism: Platyplectrum ornatum (assembly GCA_016617825.1). NCBI lineage: Eukaryota > Metazoa > Chordata > Amphibia > Anura > Limnodynastidae > Platyplectrum > Platyplectrum ornatum. The sequence continues at coordinate 31,187 of JABWIB010003496.1, read as the reverse complement.
TGCCCGAAACCCCAAGGATGGACAAGGCGCCATGATGTGCATAAATTACACCCGGAAGTCCCCATGTTGCCATCCCTATGGGAGTATTACTCACTTGTTATATTTTAGTTTTCAGGAAACACTATATAGTTAGTAAAAGTGCCATTCAAATGTTATACAGTGCATAAAGCTTCAGCCATCAACATGTAGATCTCTCAGCCACCTAGATGTAAGCTGAAGAGTGGAAAGCTGGTACTTCGCTATCTCATGGGAGATGAGCTGAGGCCTATGTTAGAGGCAGCAGACAGCCAGCTGAGAAGGCCAGGCGGGATACAGGCACCTCAGGCAGTAATACCCACCTGCGGCCGAGTCAGCAAGGGTACGTCCATGATAAGCTGTTAGCAGAGGGGAGGGAAATGACATGTCAACATCTAATCACAAGGCAATACTATGCCCCCTGGGCATGTAGACAGATGGGACATTGCTGTAGTAGCATCAAGATGCCAAAACATTCTCCTTATTATAGGGGTATAAGTAGTAGAAAAGGGGTACCTTTATGGAAAGAAATATGAATGCCTATATATATAATTTATTTATTTTTTTTTTTTGCTAAATTACTATTTATGGTGAGTTTTGTGCACATGACGAATTAACTGAATTTATATGCGTGACAAAAGGGACTGATGTCCTTCTAAGATGCTGTGTTTTTTAGTTAATGTATTTTCTATTAATGTGCATTAAAGTAGTGCATTAAAGTGCATTAAAGTAGTTTACACAGGGAGACCAAATTTCCCAGGACTTGAATGAGCCAGTGATTTCATGTAAGTCACTGCCTCAGTCCTGATCGTTAAGCTGATGGGTGGGGGTTGATGTAATCAATCCATACCATAAGATATTCTTTACCAATTCAGGGGATGGGGCACATAAATCATGCTCTCTTTGCAGCTGTTGGCCCTTGATTTTTCCCAGGAGGGAGAAACCAAAAGTCAGCAGCTCAGATTTAAACACCATGGTTAGAGGAATTACTGACAAATCTTAAGAAGAACATGCTCCCACATTGAATGGTATTTAAAGACTCTCTCTGTCTTTCTCTCACTAAATATATATATATATATATATATATATATATATATATAAAATATATATATATATATCTCAAATATTTGTAAATATTCTAAAGGGTTTTTATGAGACTATTATTCATGGTGGATAACATTTACTTATGCGCATTTACTTATCCCATGCATATATAATTTCCATGCAAACTCTACTGTAAGGATACATATAAGCCAAATATATATATTAAGTATATACATGGAACAAATATATCTATTGTAAGCCGTAGTGAATATTCTCACTATAATAAACAGACCTAATCCCTTCGACTACATTAAAGGTTAATATAGACATGTGATTGCGGAAATGCAAGTGACTAATATTTCAATTTTGTCCCAAAGGATAGTATATTAATTAGATCAATAAGCGCCAGATATAACACACATAACAATGGCACCGACAGAGAGCAGCCAAAATAAACAGGAACACCGGGTTAAAAAGAGGCTGTCCTATTTAATATGACATTTACAACATGACATTATTTCCCTGTGCATTAGGTGTAAAGGTCTGAGGTTTTCCTTTTGATATCGCAGAAATAAATAAACCTGATTGGTCAGCTGTCCTCAGGAAGCCGTCAGGAACCAGTGACCTTATATCCTGTGTACTAAGGGCTGTGTCTAAAAAGAGCCATGGCGAAAAGCATATTCAGCACTGTCATGCAAATGCATATAGTAAGGCGTGCAGGCATGAGTAGTTCCCTTTGGGGTGCATGTTATTTTGGGTGTTTTTATTGAAGATGAATGTAGAAATCTTATAGAAGTTTTGAGGTAGCGCCATATATATATATATATATATACATATATATATATATATATATTAAGATGCCGCCCACTGGCGGAAGTAGTATAGCAATGTGTGAATGAGAGGAAGGAGGTCATCTGAGCATGTGCGGACAGGTGACTGTCCTTTGTCGGTTCAGGAGACTCCTGGATTTCAGGCATACCTCCCAGGCCTTGGATTGAAAGCAGTGGTTCAATGCAGGGCTGGAAGTGGGGGTGTATATAGGGGTATGCCATACCGGCACTTCTCCCTCTGATGTAATTGAAAATTTACAAATCTCCATTGACTTCTATTATATTCTATGTTTCCATACCGCCTCTTCTAAAATATCCATACCCCCACTTCTAAATTTCCACTTTGACCACTGGTTTAATTTACATCACCAGCCCCATCGTCACTATGGAGGGTGGGACTTGACATCATCACCAATAGTAAAAGTATGACTTCATGTAATGGGCATGGCTTTCGGTGTGATTTGCATAAATGGTGCCCTCGGTGCCAACCCCTATGCTATCATTTGTAGTGATGCCACAAAGAAATTACTATTAGATCACGTACATGCAAAAGGTAAAATATATATTAACCTGTAATCTCATACTGTCTCAGCTCACTGTATTTGTAAGACAGTTCCAGGGGCTTGATCGAAGAATGGTAAATTTTTCTTAGCTTCTGCAGTGCCGCTGAAACGAGATGAAGAACAATGAGAACCAGGAAAGACAACACGCACGGCCTTGGTGTATAGCTATGTGGGTTTGGGCACCGTTCATGTTACATCACCTAATCACTATGACCTTATGACCAATACTTCTAACAGAGAAGCTGCCATGTTTTTTATGCAGGAGCTCAATGCCATTTCTATTTTTGGACCTGATCTGATTTAATAAGATTTTGCACACCCCTTGCATGGATGGAAAAGATACCATTTACTTGGCCACAACCCTACCTTAAGTACTGTGGAATGATGACATTTGTAGATCCATGTTACAGATATTTAGCCCTGCATATGCTGTACAATTTAAAAGCCTTCCACCGCTGATCGGGCCTATATCCCCACAGATAGAAATTCAGGTCTGTACGTGTGATTTCCACATGTGGCATGCATAGTAGATCTCGCCATGGGTGCCTAGAGACTATACCGGCCCTGGCAGGTATAATGAGGGAACAATACTTCACATAACTCGGGTGACAAGAATGTTCTCCCATCAGGAGTTTCAGAGAAAATTGTAGAACATAGTGGAACAAATTTGGGAGAAAGAAATAGATTACCAAAATCTTTCAAAACAATACTAGAGATGGCAAAAGATCTGCATTACCTGAATAGTCATCCACTGGTGCCTCCTCCGTAAGCTTCAAGGTACTGTCTATGTGGCTTCTGTCCCTCCTGGTGCTCTCCTCCGTGTCCTCCACATCATCTGTGGAAGAAGCACATGCCACCAATCCAATCAGTCATCTGCTCTCAGTGTTAAAAAATGACAAAAGTACTTTCATTGAATGATTCTATTGACACATATTACTCAAAGAGTCGAAACCACATTACCATAAAGTGCACTGACTGTCAAATCACAGTCAATTTGTGAGTTATTATAATATTTATATGAATGCTAGTTATCAGTGCTCTAGGCTTACAAGCCAGGCCACACAAGTTTTCATTCAGTCAGCAATATGGCTGGTGTTTACTGGCACTTAGTCATTAGAAATGTATGTCCTAAAATTGCAGTGCATAAGCATTCCATTACACAAAACACATTTATATACACAATTCTGTGTCAGCTGCTAATTATTCCTTTGATTAAAAGATAGATTGGCATGTATTCTAGAAGTATCACAAAATCTGGCTACTGAGTCCTGTGGAGTCAGTGTGAAGAGACATGCTACCCTATATATACTTTATATATATATATATATATATATATATATATATATATATATAAAATCTATATCCTCTGGTCCTGCCCAGTTATTTGACAGACACCTAGGGCCTCACACTGTCAGTTCAGCCAGCTCTGCTTTGTCTTCGAGGGCCCATCACCGATAATCGTTCCCCTCCAATCCCCCACTACCATCAGGAGCACGACCTCTGATTGGCCATGAGTCTCCTGATTGACCCGTGGCAGCTGGGGCCCTTCTAATTTTTTTGGCCTACGTCCAACTTTGAGTATTAGTGCAATCTACAATACCATCTCTTATCAATATAACAGTACATAATAAGTACAAAACAGGTATGATAAGGAGAATGTAGACCTAAAATATTCTACTCTGGTGTCCATGTTCTTGCACTGCTGTTGTATCTCTGGGAATTGTCTTCCTCAACCACAGTACTTGTGTGCATATTTCTTAATTATAGATGCTCCCCAGTATTGATTTTGTTATTGCTATTGTCCTTAAGGTTCTTTTACTTTATTATATTTTGGAAATGTTATTAAAAATCCTTGAGCAACCAAAATATTGAAAGCAGGACATGGTCATTCATCAATACACCAATTTAAATTTTAGATATTTCTTTTCTTCTTCCCACCTTATTATATTTTAGTATATTTTAAAGATAGTCATTGGCAATTGCTGCAGAAGAATATTAGATCATGTCTTTGTGATCCACTTACATTATTATACCTGAATGATGTTATTGGACATTAGACAATATGGCTAGTTTGTTTTATAACAGGAGATACACATTATTGGTGAGGCTTTTAAGAATATGAATCTTAAAGTTCTTTATGCTTCACTGAAAGTATGATAAATTTTATTAAGGGCCCAAAGCTGTTTTATATAAGTGACATTATCGAAGCATCTAACCTTTCACACCTGAAATGTCTTGTGTTGGCTGTGATTGTAATTCTTCATGTATTACATTTTCTGTATTTATTATATCACTAAAGTTGGTTTCAGTTTCTTCTGCTCCATCTGCTTCTTCTGAGTTACTGTCCTCGCTTATGTCATTCTTAGCCTCTAACTCTGCTGCTTCTTCTGATCCTTCTTCATCTTCTTCCAATAAATCTCCTCCAGTAATATTATCCACAACAAAGGGTTCAGGTTCTCTTTCCACTACTGATGGCTGCCCTATATTTATTTCATTCTCCATTTCCAGTTCTTCTACATCTTCTGATGCGCTCTCTTCATTTAGGTCATCCTTGCCATTGGAGTCTGATTCTTCTGTATGTTCTTCTGTTGAATCTCCTTCGTTGATAGCATCTTTGTCATCTAATTCGGTTTCTTCTTCTGATGAACCACCTCCAGTTATATCCTCCTCGTCATCTGATTCTGGTTCTTCTGCTCCTTCATGTTCCTCTGATGAACCTCCTTCTCTTATTTCATCCTTGACTTCTAATATTTCATTTTCGACTTCATTCTGAACTTCAGATGACTTTTCCTCATTTGCATCATCCTCTAATTCTGCATCTTCTACACCTTTCTCCACTTCAAGTGATGACTCTACTACAGTTTCATCCTGTTCATCATCTGCTATTGTTGTTCCTTGTCCTGTTCCCACATTGTCCACGGTTATATGTCCTTCTTCCTTCTCATAGTTTTCCTCATCTGATTGCAATATGTTTTCAGATTCCTCTTCTTCACTTGAGTCATGGAGCTCTTTGGAATCTTCCAGCTCAATATCATTTTCATGACTTTGAATAGACTCCTGGCCTTCATCTAATATGTCTAGGAGCTCATCATGAGCTGACTCCTGTTGTGATGCAACTAAATCTTCATTTTCACTTATCAATTCATCAGTATTTTCCTTTGGAACATCCAAGAATGTTTCTGCTTCCACTTTTGCTTCCACCTCATCTTTATGGTCAGAAGGTTCCATACTGGCTGCGTCATCAGACTCTTTATTCGATGTTGTCTCTTCTTGGCCTTGTCCCATATCAGTTTCCTCACTTGAATCATCATCTTCTAGTGTAATGTTTACAGAGTCACAGGGAGCAGTGCCCGGGGTAATGTTTTGCTTCTCTTGCCTCTGTCCGAGAGCTCCACAATCCTTTGGCTTGACGTCATGTGTTTCTGTCTCATGGCCTTCCGTGTAAGATAGTAGCACATTTTGTTCTACAAGAATGGGATCATTATAAAGAGTCTTGTCATCCAAGTTGGGGTCCGCTGCACCTGCATGGCCATCGACAAAGGTTCCAACGTCATCAGAGGCATCAGGAGAAGTGACTTGAAGTTCTAAACAGAAGACCATCAGTCAGTGCCATAGGATCACTGGAGTCATGTGAAGAACAGCAAAGCAATATTAATAGCTGAAAAGTGGGATGTAGAGGAAGTGTAATGTTTGGTACATTAGCTTATCAATACAATGTCATAATTCTCTTGGATCCATAGCATATCAGTGAATTCCTAGTTTGCCCAAAGTCGTGACATATCCATCTTCCATTATTCTATAATTAAGGCCTAAATTTACTAAGCAGGGATATTTCCCAAAGCAACCAATAAAATTCAAACTCACATTCTCCAGTATGTAAAATAAGTTATGGAATGATTTGAGCATGGTATGTATGACCATGAAGTAATTCTCTGTCTGGTAATTGATCTTATAGTGGCAATTATTTGGTGCATTAAAGTGATTATTAGCTTTGGAAGAGAAGCATTAATGAGGCAGCGCAGCAGCCATATTGTAAGCAGAAACCTTTGTTGTAATATGAACCATACTAAAGCATATACTACTGCACAAGCCAAACATTAGCACCTAGTGAGAGAATGTATAAGAATTCTTTGCAGAGGCACAAACAAAGCATATACTTATTACAACCAAAAAAGCTAATTATTGGTTCAAGTAGCAATACGAAGCCTGTTTAATACCCAACCTCCACCCAGCAAACTTCCACAGCAGCCTTCTTGACAGATCACAGAATATCCCCATTCAGCTGTGTAGTGTTCAGAAATGACAGGGTCAGACACTGGCACCATGACATATGTGATACCTGGAGCCAGTTTTTTACCCTATTTTTGCCAATGCACTGTAGTCGCAAAAATAGTAAGTAAGGGTACATAATTGTGGTGCTCCTATGGGCTTACATTTATAGATAAATAGTATAGATAGATGGATATAGAGATATGAGCTAAATTGATAGATGAGATAAATTGTTAGATATTAATGATATAGATAGATAGATTTGAGATGGACAGATAAATATTACCTATATATTAAATAGATAAATAGATATGAGATGCATAGATATTGGCTAGATAGAGATTAGCTAGATAGATATAAAATGGATAGATATATAGAGATTATATAAAATATGGATAGATATGATAGAGAGAAAGATCTATCTATCTATTCTATCTATTTATCTATAAGATATATATATCTGTCTATTAAGCTAAATGTTGTTTTAGTTTTTTATTAACTCTATTAATCCACATCAGTAGTTTTGCTACTACAGTGAGAATCCAACAAAGATGTATCTGCCCTTTACAGAGGTAAAAATACATCTGAAATCTGCTAAGTAGTTGAAAGTTTGCCCCTCGTGCAATGTGTGAGGTGCCAGGAATTTCCGCGGGGACAGCAGTGACGATTACTCTGTGTTGCTATTTCAGATAATGTCCTGACCTCTCCTTATTGTCTCTAATCATTTGATGTCATACTATCTCTGCTGGCCCCATTACCCATCAGGTTTTGACAGGGACACTGTACCTAGTATACAGTATTACAGGAGGCTTTCTGTGCAGACGTGTCTTATAGTTCATAGTTCCATATAGTTCATAGGCCAGGACTCTGAGAGCCAGGGTGCAGAGAGATACTTATTCCCCCCCTTTAACAATCATTGAACTGGTGCCTACTGAGACAGCTCGCTGAAGACCTGTTGAAGGCAATAACTGGCAATCCTATATGACAAATGAATGTAAAGATGGAACTGGTTCAGCGCAGCAGTCTGGGCGGCCGCGGGCCACCAATCACTTACTGCATGTATGTATCACAGTGGCACCCCGCGGTCCCATAGTGCCAGGCCTGGTATCTCAGAGAAAGTCATGAAATGGACGTCAATATTTTGGACAAAGTTCTAAAATAAGTTCTCCCAAATAGGGATAAAATGACCTGGACTATGTGAGCAGATCCATGACTGATAGAATACAGGACCACAGCAGCCCCAGACTATTCTGTCTTTAGTGTCCTTTTTTATTTTTATTCTTTATATTTAAACCAGTCGTTTTGCAAAAACTGGACTTTTAGGGACAAGTTCCCGAAAGCAGAGAGTATGCACCTTTATATGGGGTTCAACTGCTTCTTAAGGAATTAGGGTCCCGACCGATAATCCTCATGATATAGTCACTAAAGCTCTTTGCTACCAACATTATCACTTTTGTGTCATTGATACTTAGCCACCCGGCCCCGGAGGATTGTGGGAGAAGCATGTCCCTTAGGTCAAAGCTGATGCAGCGCAAATGACATATCTGACATACTCAGCCATCAGAAGGGAAAGGGCACGGCCAGATGGATATAATCATCCCGGCTCCGCTCTTGCCCTTGTGAAAGTGACATCCTGACTGAGCATGAGAAGGAACATTGCACATCCTGCTAATATCCTTAGCAGCGAGGACAATTATATTCAGTAGCTGCGGCACCTCCTGTGACACAGACCTATAAATGAAAAGGGGTCATGCCCATTTAAATGCTTCGCTCTCCCCCGCCAGGGTCCTGTGACATTTTTTGCAGACATAGGCTTGAAGTACAGACAGACTGGGTTACAAAGCAACGTCAATCGTTACCTAATGTACAGAAATAACACTTAGGACACATTCAATACAGTTAAAAAAAATATATTGAAATACATAAATCTATAAACCTAATTATATATCATCATTTTACAGTTTACGGTATTTTAAATCAAATTTAACTTTTTAAATGCATAAAACTGAGAAGATATGAACTTAAGCAGCAGTAGTTCTGCAAATCAATTGAAGGTGAGTATCCAGAATATAGAGTTGGCTTACTGGTGTAGTCTGGGCCTAAATTGTACTAAACAGGGAGATTGAAAAGTGGGGATGTTGCCCATAGCAACCATTCTCCAGTATGTAAAATAAAACTGAGAGCTTGACTCTGGTTGCTATGAGCAATATCCTTTCTTTGCAATCTCCCTGCTTAGTAAATTTAGGCAGTGGGCCTAACGTTACTATACATGGAGATTGAAGGAATGGGATGTTGCTCATAGCAACTAGAGTCAAGCTCTCAGTTTTATTTTTCATACAGGAGAATGTGAGCCTGAATCTGATTGGTTGCTATGGGCAACATCCCCACTTTTCAGTCTCCCTGCTTAGTAGATTTTAAGCCCAGGCCTAGGTTTGTATAGATTCACCTATCAAGCACGTGGAAAAGCATATAGTTCTATACGTATGCTGGTAATAGTCTCATTCTATACCGGCCCAGTGTGTTACATAGACAGGTCAGCTAAGAGCAGACAAAGACATCATGTTTCCTCCCAGTGGGTGACTCCTTGAGAACCGATGACAATTCATGCCACAAGGGAATGCCCTTTCTTGAGCGTGCCCAAGATGTGCCAAGTTCTCTTGTCGTATTAAAGGGGTATGCCCCGGTTCGTGTTTCATAAATAATATTTTTAAAGCAGATGCTGATATTCAGAATGGGAGATCCCCCCCCACCCCTGCAGCCTCTGAGTAACCTCATGCGACAACCAATGTGTGAGGTCACTGGCACTTCAAGTGGCACAGACACAAAGCTTGCCAGTACTGACTCTAAAGGGATTCCCTATATGTATTCATTGACATGTGCCTGCTAGTGTGGGTGGCCTATGGGCCTATTCTATATCTATCTATCTATCTATCTATATCTATAATATATAATATAAGGCCACTCTCCATGTATCAGATCATTAAATCCTTTATACATGAACGCTGTGTGATATACCGGGGTGGGGAGTAGAACGTAACAATGACATACAGATGTATTAGAAGAACGCCTAATAATAAGAAATCCCGTAAATGCCTAGATAACTTGTTTATACGTCTTTAGCTACCAAACAATGTACAGTAGATAATTGCTGTACTATTACTATTGCTGCAAGGGAGGGGATATTGTAAGATATTGTATGGACTATATTAATGCCCAATTCCATTTCCTATTTCATTGGACCTCAGCATATTACTTTGATCTAAATGCATTAAATACTGAAGGTTGTCACTCCATTTCAATACATTTCAATATGTGCAATGTACTAAATTGGCAGAATAAAATGTTCAGGTATAAAATGCATTTTATAAAAAATCAAATAAAATAAAGCTCTATAATCTCCAGTAAAACATATTAACTTATTATGCACCAGTTACCCAAATAATGTTTCCCCCATTTCAGGGTATCATCGATTTGCAACAATATTCATAGTTTAGTGTTTGAACAGGTAAAAAATACCCATTTACAGCTTATTTAAATAACTTTTTAATTTCCATTGTAATATGAATCAGGATGTTTAGGTGTTGGAGTAGCAGTGAATTGAGGGAACAGGGACATCTGGATCTTACGGTTTAATACATGATAAAAAAATAAAACTCCGATGTACAGTCCACCCTAACATTACCGTTTAAAGATTTATTTCCAGCTTAGCAGATGTTATGCCATAGCCTCATTGACCCAAATCCTAGAAAGTGTGTCATCAATATGACGAAATCTCGCTTCCAGGGTGTCTTGCCAAAGTGGTGGCATGTGATAGGGACCTATCATAACCCCGCGGCCCCTGGTCAGATTGCAATAGTAGTAACAGGATGTTAGGTCCATTCATTCATTTTGTCCACCAATCAGAATCTCTATCGTTACTGACTGGTGTGAAGGAACTAAACACTAAACGTAACGATGACCCAGATGCACCCAGTATAGTAATGTTAATATTTACCTTTGTATAATATAATAATTCACATAAACTAATGGATCTTTCCTGCCCACCTCTGCAACGCCTGTGAAATGCCCAAATTTCCTGCTTCCAGAATTGTGCACCTGTCTGAATACATTGATGTATGGGTCATCCTGGCCCGCTGCCTGTGCACTATTTGGGTGTCAGAAGAGAAGTATGACACAGGATAAGGGAGTGATCCATGTTGGGTGGAGGGGGGGTTATCCAGAGTTGCTCATCCACCTGTTTTACAGATGCGCAGAAAAAATTAGCACTGCACGGGAGTGATGACTGACCACCGCTGCATCTCCGTATCTATCTATCTATATATATATATATATATATATATATATATATAAATAAATAAATATATATATATATATATATATATATATATGATATAAGGCTTGATGTATATTTCAAAATTGTGTCTGGAGGGTACAGGGTTTATACAAAGGGTGGAAAAGATGGCGGCATACCATACCGGTGTATAATGAGCCACTTCGAGCACAGTATGTATGTGTGTGTGTGTGTGTGTGTGTGTGTATATATGTATATATATATATATATATATATATATATATATTTTTTTTTTTTTTTTTTTTTATCTGCCTTCTAGGCCGTATTTCGGGATGAACTTTAATCACATGAAAAATTTAAAATACTGATGATATGAATTCAAGTCACTGAGGAATATTTAGTTTATTTAATGAAATGGATGATAGAAGTGGTAAAAGGTTGCTCACAGTGCCCCTCTACGCCCCTGGCATGCACATTGCTCATACGAGGAACACATCACAGAGGCTCCATGATGAAACCCAAAGCCAAGAGTCAGGGAAACTCTGCGACCCATGACCGACGGCCCGGTGCCAGGGTTCATCAGAAAGTCTGTGCCCGTTACAGGTGCCACCTTTGTACCTCAGCAAGAGGTAGAGGTACCTAATGGGGAAACCATAACCATTGGATCGTAAATCTTTTGTGAGTCTGAAATGGACCCAAATGCAGAACAGCAGTAAACCAGGAATGTCCTCTCCCTGTAAGCACCTCCAGAATAAGCCCCGGCTGGTTCCATCCTGACGGAGTTGGGGCTAAGTGAAATATAACCTTAAAAGGATAGAGTCGCCGTCTGCAACTGTACTATGTGTGATGGTGCGAGCAGCTGCAGGCGGGTGACAGTGCAATGGGAGGGGGTGAAGACAAGTTTGCCATGCAGGGACACAGTAGGGCAGAAGAGTGGCTAGAAAGGGATAGAGTTAGGGATCTGTCCGTTCTGAGCCGGCCAGTGTCCAGTTACAGCAGTGTTTCCATACTTAGCATGCTGACTAGAATCATTAGCTACGCAGAGCCAGGGGGAGCGGGTAGCATACTAAATTTACCCAAGGGCGAGCAAGGGTACAGTCAAAAATGCCAGGGGGGGAAATCATTAAGCGCTGCAGGCTTCCCTGTCCTTTGTTCAGAAATCAGGTCCATTCACTAGCATATGAACATATGACTTACCCTATCCTTTTATAAGTAATAGGTTGTTGTCACACGACAAGGTGCATTATGGGGCTACAGAAATTTTGGGACCCCGTACACCCAGATTTTAGCCACAGCTGCCCCCCCCAGCCTTGTCGCAAGGCCCGGGCATTACACATCAATAGATAAAGCAACATAATCATTATGTCTAAACCGCGGAAGAGGAAAAGTAGAGATGTTGCCCATAACAACCCATCGGGTTCTAGCTCTCATTTTCCTATAGCAAACTAGAGAATGTCAGCAATGATGTAATTGGTTGCTACAGGCAACGTCTTCACCAACAGCAGCTGCTATTCCCCTATAGGTTTCCACGGTATACTAGGTTTGACCAGTGACCATCCTAAGTGATAGTAGAACACCTAGACAAGTCATTTTCCTCGTTCATTAGGACCAATCAATCAGTTACTATTGGAACCACCTGCGTATAAGACAATCAGTTACTATGGTAACCACCTGTGTATAAGACAATCAGTTACTATGGTAACCACCTGT
>JABWIB010003496.1:0-17119 GCA_016617825.1 Platyplectrum ornatum | reverse complement strand
ACTACACCCCAACATGACCGACCACTGGACATGATCATAATACAATTCTATTACACTCTATACAGACATAGACACTACACCCCAACATGACCAAACCCCTGGACATGATCATAATACAATTCTATTACAGTATATACAGACATAGACACTACACCCTGATATGACCCGACCACTGGACATGATCATAATACAATTCTATTACACTATACAGACTCAGTATATACACCAATGGTCGGATTTGTGCAAAGCCAGTGGTCATGTATTCACTATACTGTAGCTTGTGCTGGGTCGGAGGCCACTGGTGGCAAAGTAACAAACATCGCAGTTGCAGACTACTAAAAACCTCATTCAACTGTGTGAACCTGTTCTTCAGGCCAATATAACTAAAAATAAAGTGACATAAGCTACATACTCACACGTAACAATTAAACCCAATATGTCTATGTCTATTAATATAGATTTTCTAGTTTGTAGGATGAAGAGAATAAACTGCTCATATCCAGATATTTCGACCCCAAAAGTCTGCAACTCTCAGTGCTATGCAATCATTTGGGAATATGAAAACCGTATTTGCCACCATAGCTCTGTATGGGTTTGTTACTGAATGAATGACCATACACAGAGAGCAGGTCCGATGAAAGGTCCACACAGAACTTTCATGTTAACCTTTACTGTTCCAGAAAGTACAGTAACTTCCCCTGCACTCCTCACCCCCTTCTGCTATGAATACCTCATGTCATTCTCAGCAGCAGCTGTCACTTTGCACCCCAGGGACACCTCATGTTTCCTTAGCTGTTTAGCTGTCAGCTGTTGATCGCTGATCCATAATCCCCCCCTCTCCCTGTTTTAATTGAATATCTGTGCAGAGACATTTACATAGAACGTCTTGGCCGCCTTCCACAGTTTCTGGTTTGGTGTCGTTCTGTAGGAACAAGTTGCTTTCCTCCTATGATGCAATTCAATGCTTACACTCACTGGACTGGACCCCGAGTTCCAAACCCAGGTCCAACATTACGGGAGAAGGAGGAGGCCACCCCTCTAACTCATAAAGAACTATGTAACGGAAACTGAAGTCTGGATACATCGGGGGACTATGGATCCAGATTAGTGGGGACACCAGAAGTGGGGGTGTATACAGTGGCATGTCATACCGGTCCTTATTGGAAGACGAATAATCCCCATTGACTTCCGCGTTTAAATGTCCACTTCAACCTCCGATCCAGATCTATAATGGGACTGCGGCATGAGTGCATTAGCGAATAGAGGACATTTTCCATACGAAAATGCTCTTTTTACATATGTCTGAGTCTGGTCCATCACCATGATGTCTATCATTACATCAGGTGTAATTTTCTGTATCAGTACATGAGGTCTCCTTTATCATTACATCAGGTGTAATTTTCTGTATCATTACATCAGGTCTCCTTTATCATTACACCAGGTCTAATTTAGTCTATCATTACATAAGGCTTTACTGACTAAGAGATAATATTTTATGCAATAAAGCCCAAACACTGTTAAGAACACTAAAAAAAGAAACTTAAAAGAATGACATTTAAATAAAAAATAGTATGCATTACATATTAATGTTTAAGTACAATATGGCAGGATCCATATGTAGTATTCAGTTACTATATACATAACCATATGCCATAACAGTACATACAACGTAGCATTGGAAACAAATATAAATATATATATATATATATATATATATAAAGAAGAAAATGAAAAACACTCATTGACTACATCTGTTGATTTATAAAGTTAAGTTTTATTACTTATTACTGGCATCTTTATGGTAATTAGTTCTATCTTTTATGTTGTTTTATTCATTGATTTATAAGACCTGAATGGAGCTAACTACACAAAATAACAGCACAGGTATAATATCTTCACAACATTTACATTATTACTACACACATTACATTTACCATGCGTTCTCCTTCATTCATTTCTCTCTTTATATAAAAGGGAATGGTCAGAGCTGGGAGTAACTGCTCCAATAGATGCAAACGTGAGGGTGCAAATAATTTTTTGGAAAACTGCATGCTGGGAACACACTGTGCTCATTACTCTATGCTTTATTTTTAACACTCATTAACTCGTTCTGGAACCGATCCAGACTTATGTGCGTAAAGTTATGAGTGGGCAAAACCATGTTGAATTGCAGGGGAGATACATTTCATAAGTTGTAATCAGTATTAGAGGCGAGAGATGATGTTTCCAGCCCAAGTGTAATAACAGTGTAACAGTAACGCTGGTCAGTATCTGTGTGCAACATGCAACAATAAAGTATTCTCCCTGCATGCACACACTGNGCCCACATCACAGTCATCATCTGGTTCTTCCAGCTTAATGCGGAATTGGGGGTTAATCCAAAATGTTTCTGTAGGATAATAGAACAGAATGAAGATCCAGATATGGGATTCTTAAGCCGACCATACAGTATCTGTGTGCAACATGCAACAATAAAGTATTCTCCCTGCATGCACACACTGACATTCATTTTACCCCCCCTGCAATTCATCATGGTTTTACCCACTCGTAACTTTACACTTATGAATTCAAGACTGCATCTGGTCATCCTGATTAAATATGATTTTTTTTCCCTCATCTGAACATGGTTTGACCAGGCGTAACTTTACCAAGGTGCAGGTTTGCTCCTATTGTGGCTGTTACGCTCAAATCTTAAAGAGAGACAACACCTTCACAGCCATCAGCTTTGACACTTTAAGGTCAGCGAGCAAGTGTCTGCTGAATAAGAGGGGCTGCCATGTGCTATGACCCTTTTGATATTGAATTGAGAGCTCACAGTTACATCGGAGAATTTAAGGCACTCCGTTACTTAACACCACCAGCATGTTCCAATACGTAAAGCCCGATCATTCTTGGATAGAGTTGGAACAGATATTAGGTTATCTGTAAAATTCAAGCATATAATATCGGTTGCTGCTTGGTATCCATGAAATAGGTGTTATCCATTAACTGTAGCGCCTTTAACTCATATAAGTTTTGCAATATATTCAATCAATCATATAATGTCCTTATTAGAGACCAATGGCACATGTGGTTACAGTAAAAGTTTTTGGATAACCATGTGAAGGCAGCTCACCAGGTGTAACTCTAAATCAGTTATTAATGCTACCAGTTTTATATACCATGGTAATTATACCCCTGACCACCACCTACCAGACAGGTCTAGCAAAACACATGAACTTATGGAAATAAGCCGAGGTATTCCTACCTGCTCCCACAAAGAGGAGAAGGACAGCCAAGCAGCAGCAAAATAATCCTGGACCTTTCATGGTGTCATCCAGGAAATCACGCTTGCTTCCCTCCTCTATATATACCGCAGTTAACTGAGAGGGGTGCAGGGGACAGAGCGACGTCACCGCAGGCTGTACCACAGGTGCTCCCAGCCCATTGACACGGACACTTCTGACCATTTGTGACTCTAATTAGGACGTCAGAACAATCGCCTGTTTTATTAACTCAGCTGTGGCCGGCACACAAATAGCCAGCTTGCTGTACGACTCCCCACAACAGGCTTATGGGGTAGGGAAAATCCTGGGTCAGATATTTAAAATTAAAGCATGCAGTGACTATATGGGGACCATACCAGAGACATACATGTTACTGGATTGATGCTAGTACAATTTCATGCATGCAAAGCTAAATACAGCGTCCGTCTGGTGTCTTGGTATGTACAGTGCTAATAACTGCGCACACATCAAAATATATTTATATTCTCTACTTATCATAACTATAGTTCAGGGGTGCTCTTGGGAGAAACCAAGTTTGTCAGCATAGGGGTTGCCCCCTGATCGACATAAGTGTATCTTTTCCTGTAGATGGGCAGGGCTTGATGTAATATCATAGTAAGGATCAGGGCTGAGGCAGTGGTTTATATGTTTTGCTTACTCTCCTTGGATATTGTATTCAAGAGGGATAAATGAATGAGTGATAAAGCACAGGAAGCATTGCACCCTAATTCCAGCCAGGGCCGGTGCTAGGCCTGCGGGCGCCCTTGGCAGACCTAGCACCCTGGCCGTCAAGTAACGTCATCAAGTCACGCTGCTTCTAAACTACTGAGGAGAGTGGTGGGGTGTCCATCCGGCCACCTTCCCTCTCGGTTTTTAATTATTGGGGTTTTTTTTTTTCTTTTTTAACAACTGGACGACGACATTAAAAAACTAACCAAGCGTCTAGAGGCCAAAGAGAAAGAAATTGCGGAACTCAAACTCCAACTGAGTAAACACCAGTATAGATGATAGACATAGATGATAGATACATAGAGTATAAACATAAGATGGTAGAGATATAGATAATAATTAAAGATCAATAGAAATCTGTGATATAAAAAAACTGAAGAAGATAATAACACCACCACAACAACTTTCCACAGTCCTGACTCTACCACCCGAGTCCACCACCAGAGTCCAGGGTCCATCTCCGGAGTCCACCATCAGAGTCCAGGGTCCATCTCCAGAGTCCACCATCAGAGTCCAGGGTCCATCTCCAGAGTCCACCACCAGAGTCCAGGGTCCATCTCCAGAGTCAACCACCAGAATCCAGGGTCCATCTCCAGAGTCAACCACCAGAATCCAGGGTCCATCTCCAGAGTCAACCACCAGAATCTAGGTTTCAACACCAAAGCCCACAACCAAAGTCCAGGGTCCATCTCCAGAGTCCAGGGTCCATCTCCAGAGTCAACCACTAGAATCCAGGTTTCAACACCAAAGCCCACAACCAAAGTCCAGGGTCCATCTCCAGAGTCCAACACCAGAGTCCAGGGTCCATCTCCAGAGTCCAACACCAGAGTCCAGGGTCCATCTCCAGAGTCCAACACCAGAGTCCAGGGTCCATCTCCAGAGTCCACCACCAGAGTCCAGGGTCCATCTCCAGAGTCCACCACCAGAGTCCAGGGTCCATCTCCAGAGTCNACCACCAGAATCCAGGGTCCATCTCCAGAGTCAACCACCAGAATCCAGGGTCCATCTCCAGAGTCAACCACCAGAATCCAGGTTTCAACACCAAAGCCCACAACCAAAGTCCAGGGTCCATCTCCAGAGTCCAACACCAGAGTCCAGGGTCCATCTCCAGAGTCCAACACCAGAGTCCAGGGTCCATCTC
Organism: Platyplectrum ornatum; assembly: GCA_016617825.1. NCBI lineage: Eukaryota > Metazoa > Chordata > Amphibia > Anura > Limnodynastidae > Platyplectrum > Platyplectrum ornatum. Next base: position 11,983 of record JABWIB010003496.1, on the reverse strand, counting down.
CAGAGTCCAACACCAGAGTCCATCTCCAGAATCAACCACCAAAATCCAGGGTCCGGATGTTACAAATCATATATTAAAATAGTTAGAAACTTCCAGGGAGTGGATAAAGAGGAATACAAAGTGCAAATCTACAACAACTATAGGAAATAATTAAAAGCAGTAAATAAAGATATAAATTGTATTCTGAATAGTTACAATAATTAGATCTTTAAAAATGATGTAAAATTACATTTACCAATTACAGTTACAGTTAGTTATGATATAGCCAAAATGAAAATCTGATCATAGTAATTCCAATAATAATGATTATTAATTATCCAGGAAACCTCGGAGCTGATACAGATTTTGGGAGTAAGAGCAAAACAGGTGCAAGTGTAGATCTGGGCTAAACCAAACATTGAACTGCAGGGGAGGCAAGTATAAACTAAAAACAGAATTAGTGTTGAAAGTTGAAGCTTGCTAGCTCAACTCTAATTTACAAATTAAAAATTTATAATACTATGTAGTTTGTGAGCTGTTTGTGTAAAAACTGTGTTTTCTCCGCATTCAGTGGAATTTAAATTTATGTGCACCCCTCGCATTGCAACATGGTTTTGCTCAGCTCTACACTTGCACCTAAAAAAAAGGTGTATCAACCTTAATACGCCTAATACTGTCACTTACATCACCTGGCATTTCCCGGAGGTCTACCATACAAGTACTGACCAGGTCTCACCCTGTATCGCTTCCAAGATGGGACGTAGCATAGCATAACGCCCTGATACCCGTATAGAGGGATGGTACGTAATCCATGTACCTGTCTCTCTCTCTGGGGCTGTCTGTCTGTCTCTCAGGTGGTTTAGTGTAAGTTATAATTAATTTCTGGGCGTACGTTTGTGATATGATTCATTTCAGGGGTATGGTGAGTATTATTGATTTTGGGGGGTACAGTGTGTACAACCATGAATATATGTGCAATCCCATATAAGCCACCCCATAAAGTCACGTTCAGGTCCCAGGTTACCCCATAAAAATCTGGTCACCTGAGTGAAAGTGCAATATTATCAGATATCTTCCAAATATTAAAGTCATTCAATAATCAGTTCCCATGATCCCTTTCTTCGATAGTATTTATTAGAAGGGAATATTATTCCAAATGTAAATGATGTCCTGATAGTAGTAGCAGACCCTCCACCAGGTACAAAATACTCTGTTCTGGAACTTCCAGCAATCAGTTACTATGGTAACCACCATTGTTACATTATCAGACATCAGTTACTATGGTAACCACCATTGTTACATTACTCAGACATCAGTTAGTTCGTTATAACCAGGTGAGTGACAGCTGAAAGACAAGGAGCGGAGTATTATGTACCTGGTGGAATGGGTCATGTTGGAGGGTCTGTAGTAGTAGGCCCTGGGACAGGGTGGACAAGGGGGTCAGCTGTGACGGTCCCAAGCGTCAGGGAGGCCCTGTCACTAGTATTAACACGATTAAAGAGGGGGGGCCCAAAAATCTGGGTGTAGCAGGCCCCAAGATTTCTGTTGCCGGTCCTGAGTAGTAGTAACAATAGTAGTAGTAGTGTTTTTCCTCACTCCTCAGTCAGGTGGTGGCCATTTTGTGGGCTGAACTGACTTTTGGATATGGAGACTTTTCTGAGGCATGAGTGCAAATGGCATTCTCCAGCCACACTTCCCCATGACAATGTTACTGTTTATATCTCCAGCCCTGGGCCTCAGCTGTCCCCATTCTGGATTTTCTGGATACATGGAATGCTCTCAGCCCTTGGGGCTGGTTTGGATTAATTCCTATGGTTTCTGCAGAGGTCTTTCCCATCACAAACCTTAACCCATGCACTCCCAGACGGGGGGGGGGGGGGGTCATAAGAAGAGGACTTTACAGATTGTCTTACACCGAGCAGAGTGCTCTGCATAGTGCCGTTTCAATAAGGGGGAAGGGGAGAAAATCTAGAGACGACCATTTATAAATATATACGGCAATAACCGCCCCATTCATACATACAGGAGACCACTGTATGGCCAGCATTAGACTTACCACCAGAACCACATGTCAGGTCCATACTATCACTTCCTCGGGTAAAGGATATACCCCCAGTTGGGTATACAGCCACCCAGGTCCAGATACTCTCAGGACCCTCCGTTAAGAGTTTAGGGAGCTGATCCAGAGTTTGGGAGTAAGGGTAAAACAAAGTGTACACAAAGTGCACGGGGAGGCAAGTATACACTATGAAAACAATTTCACTAGTGGAAAGGTGAAATTTCCTAGCTCAACTCTAATTTCAAAATTAAATATAAACCTATGCAGTTTGTGAGATGTTGGTGGAAAAGCATGCATGCAATGAAATTAAGTTCATTTGCACCCCTCATATTGAAATTTGGATATTCTCACCTCTACACTTGCACCTAAAAAAGGTGTAAATGCAACTCTGGATAAGCCACCCATTACCATTCCCTCAAAATGGGAAAAGTGATCAAATCTGATTATCTGTATGCATTGCACTCCGCCGTCTAAAAGGCTTCCATAATTGAAGTAGATCCTGCAAGGAAACCCACGTGTGGCCCTTTAACTATCCAAAGGGCCACACATTATCTTTATTCATTAATTCATTTACAAGTGTTAAAATGTTTACTTTCCTTAGACCTAATCAAACCAAATAGATAAATATATTTAGCAAAATAAAAATAAAAAGTCATCATTGGCATGGCACAAGTTATCTTTTAATTAGTTTTTTGGATTTATGATTTGCTCCTGAATTTAGCAATTAGCTAAAACCCATGGAAATGCTGCCCTCTGCTGGTTACTTTTGGAACATCAGGGTCAGTCAAATTAGAACAAAAACAACCAGATTCTGACCCTCAACCCTTAAAAAAAAAATCATTCCATCTGTTCTTGTGTTTCAGGCGCTGGCACCCTGTGGATACACAGGTGTTGGTTGTTAACAGATCCTAAATACGGTCATTTACATTGTCTAAAAGATGGTTAAAGCTAATGCTGAAGCATGAAGGGGGCGATTCAATCCCCCTTGCGTGAAGTTTTGTACCTTACGCTATATGCGTAAGGTACAAAACTTTGCGCGAAGGGGAATTGAATCGCCCCCTTCATATATGTATATATATGCGTAAGGCAGGAAACCGCTATATGCGTAAGGCAGGAAAACTGGCGGTTTTTAATAAAAAAAAAGTGAGTTTTCTGTACCGTAAGACGCACTTCGAGCTTTTTCCAATCTTCACGCGGGATTGAATCGACCCCGAAGTCTTCATGATCAGCTATTAAATCTAAATAAATTTAATATTAAACACTGGCAACTTACACAGAAATTCTACTCCAGCATATATAGGTTGCCTTAACCCATGTTATGATGGGTAGAGAGATTATCTATCTATCTATCTATATATATATAAATTGCAGTGTAAATTAACTATTACTGCTTGTAGGGAAGGCACATAGAATATACATACTGTCAGTGATCTGTATATTAGACTAGGCCCAAGGACCTCCCCTCTAATTCTCTGTTCAGTTTCAATCTGTCCCATTTTAATATTGTTTTGCACTTGCTCCCACAGGATCAGAGTTCTACCTCATATCTATCTAGCTCTTTCGGTGTTTCCAGTATCAACCGATCTAGACCAGGGGTGGGCAACCTGCGGCTCTCCAGGTGTTGTCAAACTACAAGTCCCAGCATGCTTTGCCAGGTANCCACTANGTCTGTGCAGNTAAAGCATGCTGGGACTTGTAGTTCTACATAGAGGGGGGTGGTATATTGCAGTAAAGCAATCCTCTAGTGCAGGGGTAGGCAACCTCCTGGTGTCCCAGCATGCTTTGCACAGTTTGACACCAGGAGAGCCGCAGGTTGCCTACCCCTGCACTAGAGGATCCATACAAGTGAAATTTTAGGTACAGCAATGGGAACCTCTAAGTGCGGCGTTGTATTACCCGCATGCGCGTTAAGGAGTACCCAGTGCAATAATGAAAACCACGGACAACGAGTTTCTAAAAAACAAAGTACAAACATTTTTATTTTGTTTCTTTACAAAGGCGAATCGCCCTGCAGGGTTTTTTTTTATGTCACTTTCTTAACAAAATATAAAATAGCTTTTTCTCAATAAACACAAGAGCTGAAATTGTTAAAAAAACAAAAATATGACAGGAAGATCCGATCGTAGGTGTGGAGGGGGAGGAGTGCTGGGGGGGCAGGGGGCGATGAGTCTCAAGAGCCGGGGCAAACTCCCGCTTCCTATGCTCGAACGAACCATGTTGTGCCGTCATTTACAGTGGTGCAGACGCGCCCATGTAGGCTTCAATGGAGGCAGACCCTCCAACATGACCCATTCCACCAAGTACAAAATACTCTGTTCTGGAACTTCCAGCTATCGGTTACTATGGTAACCACCATTGTTACATTACTCAGACATCAGTTACTATGGTAACCACCATTGTTACATTACTCAGACATCAGTTAGTTCGTTATAACCAGGTGAGTGACAGCTGAAAGCCCAGGAGCGGAGTATTATGTACCTGGTGGAATGGATTATGTTGGAGGGTCTGTGGAGGCAGCCATTGTGTGGGCGTGTCCGTTCACAGAGGGCGACGCGCTAGAAAATAAACATGCTGACCCGCTTACAAACAGCATTTCCCTTTTTAATACAGGACACTGGACTTCATAAAAACACATTGTAGTGGCCTAAATCTAAGCAGGGAGATTGAAAAGTGGGGATGTTGCCCATAGCAACCAATCGGATTCAAGCTCTTATTATCCAGTATGTAAAATTAAACAGGGCTTGAATCCGATTGGTTGCTATGGGCAACATCACCACTTTTCAATCGCCCTGTTTAGTAAATTTAGCACCAGTCCTAGGCCTAAATTTCCTAAGCTGCAGGAATGGAAAATTGGAGATGTCCATAGAAACCAGAGCTTAGCTAAACATTCTACGACGCAACATAAGCATCTGGTTGCTATGGGCAATATTCTTCCTTTTCTGCAGTTTAGAAAATCTAGGCCATAAGCTCTTGGGTCTACCAAATATTGAACGGAATATAAATAGACCAGACCTCCCTGGGCCATAAAACCAAAATGGAGCAGTCTCTCAGGGCAACCAATACAAACATGGCTTTCATTTTAAACATACTAGAAAAAAAGGATTGCTAGAACCTGACTGGTTGCCATGAGCAACGCCATCATTTTGCATTCTTTAAAACGTCTATCAATTGTATCCCTTACGCCTCCACCGTCGCCTAACATTTTTGGGTCTGCACTCCTGTAAATGACGACACGGTTATTTGCAGAAAACATTGGAACAATTTAAGCTTTTTTTTTTACCCCCATTAACAATGAAGGGGGTAACATCAGCAGCCTACCTAACTCTTAGCTTTACTGGCAGAATGAACCCTAGCGAACAGAAGACATAACATTACAATTAAGTGCTTATGATTCGAGGAACTATCCATAAAAATAACCCCCCATGGATAAGAAGTGAGAAGCGGGCGAGAGGTTGTGTATTAAACGAGGCTCTGTAACTTATTATAAAGAGAACAAAACCCTGAACAATTAACATAAACTATCCACACTGGCAAATGCCCAGAGCGACTAATCTCAATGATGCGCGAAAAAATCCTTTACCTTCCATGCCCAACATATACTGGGACAAGATGGCCGCCTGACGCCATTTTGTTAGCCCATTCAGACAGGGAAGAGGAGGGGGGAATAGAAAAAAAAAATAGTGTGATAAGGGGAGGAGGAGGTTACAAAGAATGTACCTGTAGGTACCTCACAGTGACCCAGATATTTTGTGGCCTTAAATCACTTTACGACCCTGGGAATGACCATCAATTACCCCAACAGGGTATGTCACAATTCATAAAATGGCTGCTGCATAGTGTATAATATGAGATAGAGATATATATATATATATATATATATATATATATATATATATATATATCACAAGAGGTTTGTTCTTAAGCCATTCACTTTGCTTATAAACCAAGAAAGATTATTCCTTTAAAAGGATAGCAACATTACACACAATAGTAAACATCCACAATGGCTCAAGGTTCCATACCCTATCCACAGTGAAGGCAGCCATTTATAAAACTAGTAACTATGGAACTATTCAGCTGTATTAAAAATGTATATTTCTTGAAGCAATTACCGTGTTTCCCCGATAATAAGATACTATCTTATTTTTTTTTGTTTGGTCCAGATTTATATAAACAGTCCTGCTTTTATACCCGTCATGCCCCCCAGTCCTGGGTAATTCGCTAGGGTTTATTTTCAGGGTAGGTCTTATTATTGGGGAAACACGGTAATATGCTCAGAAAACCATGCACTGTGTAAGTACAACAGGTACACCTTAGTGTAACCTATACCGCGGTATGATGAACATGGCATTTTTAAGTTCCGTATGAATGAATAACGTATGAAAAACATTGGTTTTGCCTCCCCCCCTATTAAAGAAAAAAAAAAAAAAAAAAGAAACACTATATCATAATGATCCTAGACAATGTCAGCATGGTTTTGTTAAGTGTCATAATTTCACACAATGGCAACTGTAATATATATATCTCCTATGGGGGTTGTTTATCACAGCCTTAACTCTTCTAATTATATCAATTTAACCCAATTATGACTTCAAAAAATGTGAAAATAAAAACTAAATATTTCCATTTCTTTGAGATATATATATAAGCAATTCCAAAAGTCGAAAACCGGAATCTAATGTAGTGCCAAGCATTTGCAAGAGCTTTAAATGATTTACCTGGGGGTAACTATGAATATAAATGAGAGTAATCAGTCTGTTCTCCACAGCGCCACCAAGTGGTCAATAGAAAGACCTACACGAGGTTTTGTGGCAGATAGTTCTATGTCAAATGTCGCTTACAACTCACAAAAAAAAAAGAAACAAATAGGGTTTTGTTATAAACCAAAGCATTGTTCTATCCTAGTCTTTTGACACGTTTCCTTTAAAAGAAAGGAACGCGTGTCAAGTATAGCCATGTTACACGCACAGCAAGGTCTATAAAATATATAGAAGTATAAAATGTATTTATAAATTTATAAACTGGTTTATGGTTCGGTTTCCATAAAAGGGAGTTTCCACTTAATCTTTACTTTCACTACACGCTCTCCAGCTCTGCCAGTAGTACTTTGGTGCACGACCTCCTTCCGTGTTGAAAAAGTGCATGTACTCGCGTAGAAAAAACGGCCTTGTCCAAATCACATTTAGCGTTACTCTGCGGCTCTGCGCTGCAGGGGATCCAACCGTATTGCTCTGATTACAGGCGTGTAAAGCGGCAGCGTCGAGGGGAGTAACAGTTACCAACAATTTTGGTAAAAAAAAAAAAAAAAATTAAGGTAAAATTTAAGGCAAAGCAGAAGCAGACTGTGAGGTGCACAGCCCGTTCTGGCACATTGCGGAGGATTAAGGACTGACAGCTAGGATATAGAGGCGCCCGGGGTATGGGCGCCTACCCAAGTGCTACTATGAGGACAGTTTAGTAAAGTTCCTTATAAAGTGGAAACCCCTTTATTACTACAACTAGAATCTCTTTGAGGGTCTGTACTTTAGAAATAGCTATATTGGTAGGGACACGATTCAGCAACATCCCTAGCCATTGTTATAACCAGTGCAGGCCTCAATCCCTTCTGCGAGGAAAGCTCAAGAAAAACATTTTAGGTATTGTGGGACTATTCGAATAGAACCCCCCCCCCTCCCCAAAACATAAGCACCCCACCACAATGACACTCCTCCTCTGTCTAACAGGCCAGGGCAATCCCTTAGTGCTATAACCCTTTCTCCCTCAGCAACCTCATTACAGTATCTTTTCTTGCGGTCAGCCGTAGACCACCCCCTACGGATTCGGGAAGGAGGCTGGCAAGAGAGCGGCCCGTGTGAGAAAGACCCCCCCCCTCCAGTACCCTCCCCTCCAGTTTCCCCAGTCTCTCGGCCACTCCTGGCTAGGAAGGGGGGCGGAGTGGATGTCAGGGGTCCTCCATGGCGTCATCCTTGCTCTGCTCCGCTTCGCTGTCATCGCACTCTGTGTCCGAGGCGGTGTCGGAATCGTCGCAGGGGCGGGCGGCGTTTACGATGACCGCCCTCCGCTGCTCCTCCTCCTGCAGCTGCTTCTCCCGTGTGCCTTCTATATGCTGTATGGCCTGCGGATAGAGGGAAGGAAGAGCACACTGGTTACAGAATTGCAGAGTTTGTATACATACAAATAATATATATATACACACACATATATATAGTTATGAACACCGTATGGCCCCTGCCTTTTCTACACGAGGGAGGGGAGCGACGAGTCCACCCCCGTCTCTCAATTCCTAACCCCAGGGACCCTTAACGTGGCTGTACCAAAACCAGCCAAAGCAAAACAAATACCTGGGCTTTTAAATCCTATAGGTTAGAAACCTACAACATACATAGCGACCCTGCGACTCTATTGCAAGGCTTATAATAAAAGAGTATATAGTCACTATATTATTTATACACACATACAGGTAGGTAGTTAATGCTACAAAACAGCACAATACACATAGAAGCTTCCATCACTTTCATTGCAGCACCAGGAGACACGTCCCGCTACTGTGTATAGGCATAGTAGCATTGTGCCAGTATAAAGCAGTGTGGATTGCGATGGTGTAATTACAATCCACGCGTCGTGCCGCGCATTCACTCTTAATGCTTCGTTAGCCTTTGTGTCTNTATTCTGATCGTCGCCCACAATATGCAAAGCAGGACTCCTGCCTTACCCAGGGATTGCAGCTCTCAATATGCGACCAGGAAAAGACACGCGTTTAATAGCCTCTAGACAACGATCGCCATTTAATTACTGCGCGTCAGGGGAGGGAATCTTAGATCACAGTAGTAGCGACACGAAACGTTAGCAATACAAGTCCGTAGTGGAAATATAACTGCGCCAGTCGTTTATATCAGCCATCTCCCCCCTTGGATTTAATCCATCCCATTCCCCCCAGACCCACCTGCACAATGGTGTCCAGGTTTTGCCGTGATGTGGACACAGAACTGATGACGGAGGAATGTCCCATGGTCACAACATTGACGTGGTGAGAGGGTGGAGGAGGTGGCGGTGCGGGAACGATTACCGTGGGGTGGTGAGTGGGCGCCAAAGGCAGATGTGGTGCCAGCAGCTGTGGGGACAGGACATGGGGGGTTAATGAAGAGACAGCACACACAGAAACCAAAAGAAACATATGAAGGAACATTTACCTTACACAACAACCAAACACGTATAATAAGTCTATACATAAGACAATAGCAAAACGCATGTGGTTTGTCTGGGGGGGTCACATGATGAGCGTAGAATATATCTAGTGATGAGGAGGAGCGGGGGGCGTGGAGTTAGAATACGTGGAGGGGGTGCCGGGCTCACCTGCGATTGGAGATGCTGGTTGGCCCTGTCCAGTGACTCCAGCTGTTGGCCCTGTGCCTGCCCCCCCTCTTCCTCTTGTTGGATTTGTTGAGCTATAGCCTTCAACTTCTCAGGGTACATATGAGCTTCCAGAGCCCGCACCTGTCAGTCAGTCACATCAGTCAGTCACAGACAGCCTGGTCGACCAGATGCTGACAGCATGCCGAAATTCACAAGCTCGCTCCCTCTCTACCAAACATGCAGCGTGCCGATTACCTGCCGCGACCTCCTAAGCTACTACCCAGCTTAATCGAGCCACGTTTTTACAATGCAGTTACCCAGACTCCTTTGCATCAAGCCATGTTTTACAATGGCTCCCTACAAGGCAGTTACCCAGACTCCTTTGCATCAAGCCATGTTTTACAATGGCTCCCTACAAGGCAGTTACCCAGACTCCTTTGCATGCACGTAGACACGATATAGCCTATAGAGAGAGCTCAGGCAAAACTTGAATCATTTACCTGTTCCTCCAACATCATCCGCACGGAGCGCTCCTTGTCCAGTTGTTGCCTCAGTTCAATCATCTCCCGCCGCAAATCATCCGCCTTTTCTTCCTCCCAGATATCCGGGGAGCCGATTCCCTCATCCTTGTCTTCCGCCCGTCTCCGTTTAGGGGATGAGCCATTGAACTCCTGCAACACAAGAGGCCANTTGATGCACAGAAACACATCACCACCCATCACCAACACTACATTTCCCATACTGCCGTGCAAGAACATAGGATGGCTCCCGTACCTGGATGAACCTCTTGAGCTGCGTGTTCTGCTGCAATAACCTGGTCTTCTCCTGCTCCAGGGAGAATATGTAGTCGGCAGTCTGCTGCAGTATCGCTGCCTGTGTGGAGAGGAACCAGCAAGATAAATAATAACCAAATGGCACCACATTATGGTGGTATGTGATTGGCATCATTATAATAAGAGTCTCCGCACCAGGCACTGAACGCTAGAGTCCGATTGTTACACCAANTTCTATGTGCTTAACCTGCTATAGCATTCATGGAATGTGCGGGAACTACAAGATTAACGCGTGCCACCTTTTCCAGCTCTCTACAAGAGCAATGACACATCCGACATGAGTGCTCACACCGGGGTGTGACCTGGTACAATACATATATCCCATTCACAGGGGCNTGAAAGGTTTGGAGCACGGGTATAGCGGCCCTGGGATTGGGGATTCCCATGCATCAGTTACACACGAAAGTGACTTGCAAGACCGTATCGGACCCAAGATGCTCAAAGGACCTGCATCAAATTGCACTGGACTCTACACACATACTGCTATATGCTTCAAGCAACCCTGTATAACCCATCCATTTCAAAGCTCGATCACACTGAAACAGGTATAGAAAGCCACCGGCACTCCAGATCATCAGTCATGAGACCCAGCATGCTCCAAAAGCATAACTGATAACGAAAGGATTGTGATTTGCCTTCTTTAAGGCTGTTCTGCGCAATTGACTGACAAGTCCTTCCCTATCACCAATCTTTGTCCTAAACCTAATCTTCCCGCTGCCCAGAGCCCAAGCCCCAACCTTCCCGCTGCCCAGAGCCCCAACCTTCCCGCTGCCCAGAGCCCAAGGCCCAACCTGCTATGTCCCATTGGGTAATGAGTGTCGGAATGAAGACTGTGCAATGTAATGAATGGGTGAAGTGCTGGATTAGGGGTATTCNAACATACTGGAAAACAAATATACTAAATAACTTTTCCGGGCCAGCCAATGTGTTCACTGGCAAAGCATGATGGGACCTTCACAGCACCTGTAGTGCCTGCTTAACCCTCACACAATCAAAACATCCACAGTACTTTAGCACAGCCGTCCTGCTACCTCACCTTGCTTAGCTTCTCCCCATCTGTATGAGGGATTAGGGTTTTCAGAGACTGGAACCCAGCGTTGATGCTTTGCATTCGGCGGCGCTCATTGCTATTGGCGATTTCTCGTCGTATCCGCCTTTCCTGATCGCGCTGAGTCTCCGGGGTTAAGGGGATGTTGGCGAGACTGCAAAACAAAAACACCAAGAAGATATGAGCAACATGCGTCACATATACGAAGAGACATGTACATGCCAGCACACAGGTGCCTCAGCACTGGAGGGGTTAAAGAGGGTGTAGCACATAGTATGACCTGTTAGGAATCTCTGTGTGTGGCCCCTCTCAGGAAAGGATGGATGCCGGATCCGAGGACCCCCCCCCCCCTCACAAACACTTTTCATCCCCCTCCTGTCTGCCCCGAGGGCTCTGTAATAATTTCCAGATGACAATACAGAAGGAGAATGAAGGCAGCTGACCCCCTCAGGGTAAGTGAGGGAACTCCAACTTCCTGCTCCCCCCTCAAATATTTCCCCCCTCTTGATAGCTGGGATTAGTCACAGGACAAAGCAGAGCAATAAGACACCTCCAAGTACCGGGGATAGTAAAAAGCCTTTACTAAACCCTATCAAACAATCACTTCTTCCTCGGGTGCGTGGGCTCTAGAGACAATGAGCATTCAGATCACCACAAGCTCCTGTCTCATCCTCCAATACAAAACAAGGGTCATGGTGGCTCAGTGAGTAG
>JABWIB010003495.1:34654-51440 GCA_016617825.1 Platyplectrum ornatum | reverse complement strand
ATTTTTGAGATGAACTAGTTATGTTTCAGCTTGATTTGCAGTTATACTGTATAGCTTTAGGATCTGGAAATAAGAGTTGAGCTGGNAAACTCTAATTCTGTGTCCATAGTCTAAAGTTGCCTTGTCTCACAGCTCATCATTGCTTTGAGCAGGTCTACACTTAAACCTGGTTTGCCCTTACTCTGAAACAGCCCAACGCTGTACATTAATTGAACCTACTGTATGCGGTTGGCAGATACTGCATGTCTTTGGTCACATCTCCATTCTGGACATACTATTGCCCCCTATTTATTCTAGAAGACCTACCATTTTGTTAAGTTCATATACATATAATTAATTATAATAATGATCTGTCTCACACACACCCATAGTTGTAAATCCACTGTAAGAAATTCATTATTGTTTCAGTTTTCCTTCTGAAACAATTCTTGCTTTGACGTACTTTGTATCTCAGATTAATGACTTCCTGTGCATGTTTATAATTAGAGAGCCAGTGACCACTGGAAACAGCCATAGGATGAGAAATACCCTGTGGCTATTATTCTGACAGTCACCGGTCATTGTGCAATGAACTAGTNATTTGCTGATATGTCACCATATGTCACCTCCTGCCACCTCCTGCACCTGAATGAAGAGCGCAGTTGTGATATGCTGTGGGCAAAGGGAGACAACTGGGTATCACACAGAGATTATAGATATGCAATGTCACTAAAATATTACTTAATATTAATTGAAGAGAAAACAAGTATGGACTTTAGAGCTTCAAAGCATAATACTAATATGAGTATATGAGCTTGTATAAAATGAATAATTTAGAGTTACTCTACTCTAAATATTTTTGCACAGATTCATTTTCTTTTTTATGTAAATTTAAGTTGATTAGCTTTCAAAGAGACACACAAACCAGTAAGCATTAAGATAAAAAATACATCAGGTGCAATAGAACTTTAGATACAAAGAGAAACTAAAGAGCATTCAAGAGTAGGGGGGAGGCGNTATGGTCCCAGCAGCCAGAGAGTATTGTATTGCGCTGGTTAATCAGAGGATGTTCATTCACAGTTATGCTGGGGACACATCAGAACGATTATTACATTTTGCAGGCAAATCATCTGCTTTGAAAGATCTCTAGCACCAGCTAATCTCCAGCTGCACAATGTCCCTATACACACGCTCTTGTTGAACATCTACAAAGTATCCGAGGAACCTTTGCTGCAGTGATATGCTGCAATTACATACTTGTCCACAAGGTGGCTCTGTACAGAATTATGAATGGGAGTCTGCAGACTGCAGACATCAGACATGACTGATCAAAAAGATTGACACAATAATCATTCTGATGTGTATCCAGCATAAGATTTATACAGATCAAAGATCTTATATTATGTCCAGGGCAACCAGNTAGATACAAAACCTCTGTGGCAGAAGGCAGAAAAGGTGACTTCTTCCATGGACATTTACATGCAAAGGTCGGAGTGCGTGTCAGGGTGATAATAGTGCAGGATGGTAGTTTCAATGTGAGGTGAAGGTTTGCATTATTTACTGTTATTCCCAGGATGGATGTCATATTACGTACTGTCACTGGTCAGTGGATGTGTATGTGTCTGTATTAGTGTCAGCAGTAAATTAGATATTAAGAAAAGAGTCCTCTTATTTAAGCAAACTATCCTTTACTTATCACATACACATTCAACTTCAGTTATCAATCGCTTAACAGCCGTAGAAATACACACATTTGCTTCACACAGACTAAATTATTGACACAGATACATATGGAGGGTAACTGTACATACAAATGCTATTAGTGACAAAATAACAAGTAAGTCAATAAAACAAAACAAATTAGAACAGAAGATTATTTACACAATTCCCGTGAGCATGAAATACTGGAAACTAGGCCACTATCTATCTTGTAAAGTATTTTTAGTCTGAATCATACAAAGCCATTCCATAAATTGATTTCTGAAGTTTGCCTAAGCCCTTTGGTGAACTTGCCAGTTTAATCACCATATATATTCTTATCAGTGATATGTAATGTAAATTGCCATCTGCATTAGGTTTTACAACTGTCTCGCTAAGAGAACACAATGTACTGTTTATAATAAATGATTGTGTAGTGATTATACAACAGATTATATTTCTCACAAAGAAATAGCTTTTTCTAATGTATTTTTATTTTGAAGTTCAAAATGAATTGAGGTATGTCGTACGAATATGTAGCATGTATATAAGGGTTTACAGTATTACAATAACCCTGCACTCAAGGGATAGGATTTTGTATTATCACGCTGAGTTTACACATAACATCTTACTATTACATTTTCTGCTGGACTCGATAAGGAAGGTATGACATTACCTCAAGCTACTTACAACTTAAAAGAAAGTACCGTAGATCCCAAAAGTAATGCCTGATGAGACAATGTGGTATAAGTACAGTATATAGCCTATTATAGTTATAACCTACAGCTTTTCCTGATTCCTGGGATCAGATTTGTTACCAACTTCCCGGATTTCCATCCATTTTGACTTCTGCACAGATTATGGCCTAAATTTATTAAGCAGGGAGATTGAAACGTGGGGACGTTGCCCATAGCAACCAATCAGATTCAAGCTCTCAGTTTAATTTTACATAATGGAGAATTTGAGCTCGAACCTGATTGGTTGCTATGGGCAACATCCCCACATTTCAATCCCCCTGCAATCTCCCTGCTTAGTAAATTTAGACCCAGATGTTTTCCATCAGCTCAGCTCACCACTTTTGGATTTTATAAGATTTTAATTAATTGTCGTTTTATAAGATTATAATACATGACGTTAAAAATTCTCATACTCACTGATGTTTTAAAGGCATATTTCAGAGCAACAAATCCCATGCTTAACTCATTGTCAAAGTGACCTTTTTAATGCAAAACCATTAGTNAGAGTTAAGTACTAAACAGCATTAAAATGCCAGCAATGCTTTAAGTGGCGCTAAGGTTAATCTAAAATTTCCGTAGGTCTCACCTACAATGGGCTCATTAACACAGGGCTAAGCATGGAGTTTGGATCCGGTCTCTTCTACTTCTACTTACAGGACTGAAGAAAGCCCACACCATTCAGAACTTTAAAATTGCTGAATAATGGCAATACGACTTTCCGCATCTTCACAGGAGAGAAGGGCTGATTAAAGAACAACAATACAGAACATTAAAAAGGACAGAAATAAAGATTTGCCTGGTCAGTTTGTAATTGCATTCTCTGCAGAGAATTGGTGCTTTCCCAAGTAGTCATTGAAGTAAAGACTTAACTGACATTTGTATTGAAATAANGTAAAATATACAATTGTTTGTAAGGAAGAAGTATTGAACTGATCATTTTATTAGCACTATAATACCTGCTGGAGATTAATACCTATATGGGACATAGTAATTCAAAGNAGACAATAAGTTTGGGCCACATACGGTTTGTTCCCTGCATACACGGGAATCAGCACTAATAGCANAGATGCACTGCAGTCTTATTGAAAGTCTTAAGTTTTAGACCAACTCTATCTTTGGAGTCTTGCCACTTAGGGGCTGATTCAATTCTCTTCGCGCCCCGTTACGCTGTTTGAGTAAGGAGGATTTATCACGCCTTATCCACTCGCAGCTCATTGTGCCGCGTATAAAAGGTTGAGAGTTTCAGCTACCGTAATAGATGCGAAATACCGCATAACAAGCTTTTTCGCATTTTAAGCAAGAATTGAATCGGCCCCATAGCATCACAATACTAAAGGCAACAAGTGTCTTAAACATAAATGTTTCATGTATTTAAAACTTTGAATTTTCATCCTATTGTCTTGACTCTCATTTTGTCTTTTTTTAGTAAAAAAGTAAACACAAACAAAGTCATTGGGGAAAATTTACTAAAGGTCGAGTTTAAAATCTCGCCTCAGCGTGGCGTATTTTAGGGTGAGTTTTGTTTTTTGGGTGAGTTCAGTATTTATTATAGGTCGTGTTTGTGATTTCTCACCGGTTTGAGACTTGCCCAAAACACGCTCACAAAAACTCGCTGGGATGAGTTTTTACATGACTCCCATACATTTGATAGTATTCATTATAGGTCGGGATGGTTTCTCACCGAAAACTAGGAACCCTGTATAAATGGTCATTTATGGGTGTGGAAAGCAGTATCTTTACTGAATGTGGAGGAGACTACAAAGTTTTTTCTGGCATGTGGCCTCATGGAGGGAGAAAGTCCACAGCCCCCAGTGGCTGAAGGACAGGAGGACACTGACCATCACCAGCATATGCTCCTCAGGAACATATGTTCNATGAGCGGTTGGACCTGGCCTCCCTGTCTGATCAGGAGGTTGTTAAAATGTTTAGGCTTAACAGCAGCTGCCTCCTGAGCCTTTATGAATAGGTGAGAGTCTATTTGGAGCTTGATACAGCCCGGTGTTATGCAGTGTCTGGTAGGAGGTTAGGTTGTACTGCAATGTGTGAGACTTAAAACTCGCCGGTGTGAGAATTAAAAATCGTTGGTGTGAAAATTAAAACTCAATGGTGTAAGAAATGAAACTCACTATGAAATACATAACTCTCCCTCANACTTACCCTAAAACTCACAATAAAACTCGCATGTGAGAAATTCTCGACCACGAAACACGACCTATAGTGAATACTTGAACTGACTTTAAAAACACNCCAGAAAAACCAAGCGAATCACGGNGAGAAATTCACACTCCAAAACACGACCTTTAGTAAATTTCCCCCATTGACTGTGATGATGTTGACCTATGTGGTTTTGCCTATGAGTAGTACTTACGTCCTGTATCTGCCAGCATGGTCCTTTTTCAGCAACATCACCATCTCTGTACCTTTTTCTTCTGCATGTGTGCCAACTGGTATCTGAGCTAAAGACAGAAATCCTGTAGCTGGTGACGACACTGAAGAAGGAGCTCGCCATGGATTGTCAGGAGCAGATGGCTATCATAGTGTAGAATATNTGGTGAAGAGCATAGCTGTTAAATATCAATACCATTCTGTACCCATACACGACAATGAGAACAATGGGCACTGAAGAAGCTGAGAGGCTTTGTTAATTGTCATAACAATATGCTATATATACTGGATGACATAATATCCATTCCTAATGATTGCACNACAATGCCACCTAATGACACAGCTATCACTCTTCAGTTTTGTGTGTGTAAAAGTGATAAGACTGGATTCATTTTTGGGGGGAATAGCACTGGATCGGGAGAAGCATTTGTAGCTATCTNCATGGTGGCAGCTCTTTATTCCCACCACCAACCATATGTCTTGTCTCAGTAGATGTGATCCCATCTGAAGCTACAGAAATGTCTAATTCCTCTGCCTGTGTGGTACACTAGATGTATTTACAGCTATGATTTAGCTATCCTGGCATATTCTATGATTATGTACCCCACCAAATACTGGAATCTTTACATTCAGAAAATGTAAATGCTCTATCTACATGCAATAATAAAACGCTGTTAAAATATATGTATATAGGGGGTTGTTATAGTATAATAAGGGCTTATGTGTAGTTATTTTGTATATCAAGATGTATTTCATTACGTTTGTTACAGTATATGTATTTTGTGTATAGTGGCACAAACATACAGGAGCAAGAAATACATGTACTCAATATTTGCTGACTTTTAGGTCTTTCTGCACATATGAGCCCTAACAAATGCTTTTTGCCTGATTCAAAGTCAGGTTTCTTTGCACACGAGTAGATAAGCATACCTGAAAAATACTATGTAATGTAATGTATCAGGCCACCAGCAACTGAATGCTTTATAAAGCTACATGAAAGCAGACAAGAGTAAGATTACCAAGGATATGAAAGTACAAACAGTCTAGTAGCCGATACTTAGATAGTGTACATATTATTTATGATTATATATTTAAAATCATATAATATATATAATACATATTTATTATTATTTTAACATGTTAATATGTAAGATAAACTTTTTAAATTGTATCCATCTAATGAAAAAGCAATCAGTAACAATACACATTGTTCACCATGTAATATATGATGCATTCACATTTCCAAACCTGTTTCTCAGAAAAACTATTTCAAATTAATTATCCAAACCATACCTCCCAACATTTAAGGGGCCGAC
Source organism: Platyplectrum ornatum (assembly GCA_016617825.1). Taxonomy (NCBI): domain Eukaryota; kingdom Metazoa; phylum Chordata; class Amphibia; order Anura; family Limnodynastidae; genus Platyplectrum; species Platyplectrum ornatum. The sequence continues at coordinate 45,325 of JABWIB010003495.1, read as the reverse complement.
AACGGGACACATAAGCCTGCATAACTCCAACCATGTCACGCCCCTTTACCACCACGATCGGTTAAAAAATTTAACCACCTTCAATGTCTACCAGTTTTCCACTTATTGTGGACACTTATTGTGGAAAAGTGGGTATCTTAAGTGGGTGATATGAAGCTAAGCTCCGCCACCTCTGGAACCACGATTTTTTGCTAAAAGGTCTCTCCAGTTCAAAGGGGCAAGGCTTATATAAGGTGATGGAGTTTAGCAGGGAANGGGTGCAGTATACCATACCNGCCCACTTNGAGCACTGGGATAAACTGCTGGGAGGTCGGGTATGCAAACTGACTCATTCACTAATTACCATTAACATGATTCANAATGCCAGGAGGTAAGACAGTAGTAGAGACGTAGATGAATTTGATAATTAGACAACATGTTCACTACCACTTACCTTAACTTACTAATCTGTTCATTTGGTTTTTAACTTTTCATCTTCCAGTCCAAAACCTAGATTTACTAAACTGTGGGAAAAAAGTGGAGCTGTTACCCATAGCAACCAATCTAGCTTGGTTGCTACTGGCAATAGCCCCACTTTTCCATTCTAGCAGTTTAGTAAATTTAAGTGCATTAGATATATTTTGAATAACATTGTTTCCCAAAGACAGCTTTTACTGTAACATTTCATAGGAATGAAATGTACTTTAGTAAGCGAACAGCTACATTTCCATGAATACAGAGTTAATATCAACTGAGTGACATAAATATNCATTTCATTTTTAGTTGGATCCTCAACTAGTATGCGTCAACTTGTGTCACATGGACAGAAAGTAAATTAAACAGATTAATGGAAAAAATATCAGGTTTACTCACATCCCTGTCTTCATATCTTCGGCCTTCCTTTGGCTTATCTGCAGAAGCAAATGAAAATTGCTTCAGTGAACCCTAACTCCTCCTGCTATAATACGCTATTAAAGGATTTCATTTGTAACATTGAAATTGTATATAAAATAAAATTAGAAAGATTGTACGTGTAGTCATGTGAAATAATATGAATGTGTGCTTACCATAGAACAAACAGCACTGTAGAATCCTTTAAGTATACAAAGTACTCCATTTTATTTTTGCCATTTGTTCTTTGGTGAATTGTTCTTAATGTGTCTGAGGGACATTTTGTACAGTAAAATAATCAATAACAAAGTAAAAGATACAAAACAGAAAGTACAAAAAGTGATCTAATAAAAAGGGCCGTTTAAGCATTATGTTTACTTCTTTATTGCAAGCCAATAACAGGTACAAGTAGATAACAGGTATATCAAGTATAATTAAATTAACAAAGTGGAACTGAAGCACAGACCTAATTAATGTAGTGAAACGAAAACAACAGTACACAGAGCCAGTATAATGAACATTGTCTTATAATTGTTAACTAGGTGCTTTTGTATATACTTTAATATTTATTCACTTATTGTTAAGCACAGTATACAATTTTATTCTCCTTTAGGTAGTGTCTCAACAGTNGCGTAAGCACAGTGGTGCAACAAGGCTTAGAGGGCAAGGAGGCCTGTGGTAGTCACTCCCCCTGCACCAAATTGGCCCGTATATGTCGGTATGGTATACCGGCACCTTTTCTCCCGCTAAGCCCCACCCCTGTATAACCCTGCCTCAAATAATCACATGTCCGGAAGGGCGTGGCTTGTACAAGGGGGCAGGGCATAGCACCACGCCCTCACTTAATAATTCCCACATGGAGCCCTGGCCGCACTGTAAGTAAGCTTGCTCAGCTGATCAGCAGCAGACATTTGCGTTCCGAGCACAGGAGGAAACATGACAGTGCCCACCAGTGGGATCTCAGCCAAATTAAGACCAAATTCCTGCAGGAAATACCCGGTACACAGAGAGAGCCTAATGTAACCACAAGAAAAGCTCCATGTGCCTCGCAAACTGCATTTTGCTAACCCCTGGTCTAGTGTATGATAGGAGGCATTGGTTTGTACAACCAACAGAGTGTAAGAAGACATGATCAAACAACAGTTTCAGAAGACATCTTACCCTCTGAACAAATGGGGGACCTCTGATCTTTTAGCCAGTGGGAAGAGAATGAGGCTATATATTATTGATATGGTGATGTACTCTGGGTCATTCTAATACAGTGTGTGTGATTGAAGGTATATTTAACCATTATAAATGAGTAGTTCAGGACAATTGAGAGACCAAGGCAACATATTTTCTTTATTAATAATTAGCTTGGAGATGTTATTCTTTGGGCCTTGGACTATATAGTGTATACAAATATACAAATATACTTATTTTATGGAAACTTATTTGAAAGTTTTAGTGTAGCATGAATATGACCGTTGAGAACATGCAATAAAATAAGAGTATATGCAAGTGCACTGCCATTTTATAATATTGTAATTGAGGTCTTAGAATATAAGGTAATAAAACATAACATGACTGTGCAGCTTTATAAAACCAGTCACATGGCCACATGTTGGACCATAGAAAAAATGCAGTACATGACTTTCATTATGCTGATACTGCAGCTCTCCATTCCTCTTACCCTTGTGAAATCAACTGACATCGGCATCTTGCCATCCCAACAGATGGGAAGGAGAAGAGAAAGCCAAGAAACCGCATACATGCTTCATCAAATGTACTACTTGTTAAATGCAGGACTCCCAGCCAAGAACATATAAAAATAGCTATTTACCCATTGCCTAGTGATGGAGGAGACAGACCTTTAAAAAGAGTTTGAAAATAAGAGGACAACAGTTGGAAATTTACACCTGGGCAAAACCATGTTGTATTGCAGGGGAAGCGAATTTCAGTACTATTGTNGAGAGGGGGAAGTGCATAAAGCAAAAGTAAACTATCCTCTCTGCAAATCCCCCCCTGAGATTCAGCATAGTTTTGCCCAAGTATAAATCCAATCCGGTTTTCATCTAATTCTCAAATTCTGGATCCAGTTTTATGTTTCATAAATCCTATAATTGCACTGAATCTAGACACATTACAGTTCATATATGCCTGGAGCATGTGTAAATCACTGCAGTGTCCATGCTGATGGTACGGGGAGAAGTGCAGGGGTATTCCAAAAAAATGTGCATGCCTAAACCAAGTACATGGGTCAGGGATAGACAAGCAGATTAACCTTCATGGTTGGAATAAGATAGCACTTAAGGTAAGATTATGGATATGTATCACATCCAGTGTCACACAGGAGANGGGAATAACATGGGGATTCACTTCCGCACTTCTGCGAATGCATAGNGGGCTGGATCCAGCAGACAGACATTATTATTTTCTCTTATTACTAAAAATAATCCAGTAACAATCCTATTCCACAACAGAATGTTTATACTGATTATTATTGTTACAGTAATCAAATATCATAAATATTAGCAATGTTTTTTCCATTGCAGCTTTTACNGTACTTTCACTTTTTTGTCACTTTTTGGTTGTTATAATACGNATGTGGCAGGAAAAATGGTTTCTCGACTGTAAACTTTTCATTGCATTGCCATAAAAAACAAAAACGGCCGTAGTTAAAATACAAAACCCTGATGTGCTTTAAAATAAATATTTTATATGGATTGTAGATATTAATTAAAAAGAATAAACAGAATAATAAAAAAAAGTAATCAGAAGATTATAACTGAAATGACACCATAAAAACATGGACAGGCCATTCATTTTGTTCCACTGGCTACTAACTGTGACCATTAAACAGTCACTTCACTAAAACAACATGCAGCACATTGCATACACATCATTTCCATATCTTTCCTGAAAAGTGTAGGGGGCTGATCCAGAGTAAGNGTAAAACAGGTGCAAGTGTAGACCTGAGCAACACCAACCATTGAACTGCAGGGAAGTTTCATTTAAACTATGAAAACTGAATTAGAGTTTAAAGGTGATGTTTCCTAGCTCAACTCTAATTTATTAAGTAAACATAAAGCAATGCAGCTTGTTATCTCTGCATAAAATGCAAAAAAATTATATGCTCACCTCACATTGCAACATGGTTTTGCTCAGGTCTACACTTGTACCTAAAAAAGGTGTAGGTACAACTCTGGATCAGCCCCTAAAAGGTTAAAAGCTAAGTGAATGGTCTCATATAGTTTGTGGAGTGTTGTCTGTCAGAAGCTTTCTGGACTTAAACATGTCTCCGCGCTCGTGAAAATGTTTAGCAATATCTGTGCATACGCACATTAATATTCATTTTGGATTAGGGTTTCCCGGAATAAGCCCTTATTGAACATTGACTACAATAGTCATATAATCCGCTACCCGGCGAGTTGATTAATATCTAAACTGACATAAAACATACTCTTCTGTTCTGGGTATGCACAGTGCAAACATATTCTGAGATATGCTATGCCATACCAGTTCCAGCCTGGAGTAAACCCTTTTGGGCCAAATGAATTGTTAGTTAAGACACAAAAAATTTGGCTATACACAAAGTAGAAAAAAAGAGAAATAAACAAGGGTTAAACTTAATTGTTCCCCTTTTTGTAAAACTCCAGATTTCTTAATCAGCGCAAAAGGCCAAGAAGAGCAACAATATATTTAATATTAATCCAATAAAAATGTAGACCTGGGAGCTGCTAAATGCACACTAGGGTATCTTGAGTAGACCCCAACAACTTAAAGAGAATAAAAAACTTGAAATAGATCAAGTTGCACAGCGCTCCACTTATCTTACGGTAGCCAAAACGCACCACCTTTTATGAGCCGTGAGTACAGAAGATATTTCCCAAACTGTGGAAGGAGGTGTGAAGTCAATTGAATCGGCACTTGTATGTGCAAACTACTGGACAAATGCAAGCAGTTTAACAGGCTTGTGCAGATGTGTTCAGGATCCGCACACCATTCCAGCGAGGTCCCACAATGAAATGTCAGCCAGGTGCAATGTTCAGAGACGTCACAGCGATATTAATTCAAAAGGAGGACAACAATTTTGGTGAGCGGAGAGGATGGCTCATCCTGTTTTATGCATCTCCTATATGCATCTCCTGTATGGAAATGTATTCTGTATAACAGAAAATCTACAGCATGTGATCTGTCCAGTACGGGGCTGATCCCAGGTTGCGCATTTTGCGTTTTTTTCGCACTGAGCATGCGCACAGAACTCGAATGCTAATCAGGCGCACATTAGCGTCTCCAGGGCTCTGTGCCTCAGATTTTGGAAGTGCAATTTATGGGCGTGCCAGCATATTATAATGAGATTTCGGGGAGTGCCTGTTGTTGCGTTTAGCGCTGCGCATTGCGATTATTAGTGATCTGCGGCTTTTTGCTTGCGGCTGCCTGGGGATGGTGCAACTGGTCTAACTGGTCTATTTCCTATACTTTGCAGATAGTTAGCAATAGTTGTAGGAAGTGTTCCCTAGCCTGTAAACTTGTGTTTTGTACAGTGCTTGCATCTTTGATGTGTCATCTCGTGTACCAGCTTTTATATTGGACAATGTGGACTTTTGTGCACTTTTTATTGACAGTCAAAACACTGAAATAATTTACATTATCNTTGTTACCAGCTACCGAGTTCTGTGGGACTGTATAATATTATTTTAATTTTTTTTGATAATGCTAGGTAAATGACAACAGTCCTACAACATCTTCATTTTATGGGATAAAGTTATTTATGGTATTTGAAAAAAATGAAAAATAAAAAGTAATGTCAGTGCTGTAAAGGAAACGCTTTTAACCAAACAGGTCATTTATTATATTTAGGTTGACCAAAAAAACTAATACATTACATTCATTTTACATTGTTCGCTTAGTTTTGCCACAAGGGATTTAAAAAAAAAGAATTCCATCAAGACGCTAAACTGCCCTGGCCGTGAATGCTTGCGCATTGCGCTTATTTGCGCGCTATTCACAGTTGCGTTTTTTGGCCAAAAAAACGCAGCTCAGGATTATACGCAATGCGCCTGTACGCAACTTAGGATCAGCTCCTACATGTGCAATCCATTCACCGGATCCAGATTCCCTACAACAGTCATTTCCAAACCTTCCAGTTCGGGGCACCCTTAAGATTTCCATATTAATTCAAGGCACCACTGAGAAAATAATCACCAATAATTACCACTAGGTAAAGACATAAATACAAAATAATTTGAAATCAAATCGTGTGTAGCTCCTATACAAAAGTAAAGTGCCTCCATATCGCAAAAAACATTTGCGACACCCCAATGAGGGCATTGTGGCACCTCAGGCTTACCTAATCCTAGGCTTACAGTATGGGAACTATAGCCTACGACAACCAACTTAAGTCAGGTATAAGCCCGACTCAAGCCCAATGACTCTGAATCAGGTCTGTAATCGTCAAATGAAGTTTATAATGTTGAAAAGGAGTAATAAAATAAACTTCAGTAAATGTAAATGTTATGATCTACCTGCCTGCATTCAGAAGGACGGACTTGTAATCAGTAGTGGTGTCTCTGGCAATCACCATACGTTAATAAGTGTTAATCACTTTCATATGAAGACGAGAAATGAAGTTATCTGAATTAAGTAAATAACCCCCTAAGTCTTATCTATTAAATCAAACCAATCATAGTGTATACTGCTATTTTTCATTAATTATTCATTTAGGCTGGATTGCATGCATTAAAATTCTTAGGTTTAACCATGTTTCTTTATAATTCTTAAATAGACACAAATGATGTTTGCAGAAAGGCATAGATCACATTTCATATTAATAAAAAATGTGTTGATACTTACAATGTGTTAAGATGTTTTATTTACTTTTTAGGATTTTATTTCTAGTAAAAATATGGTGTACGTTTCAAGTACTCCCTAGATACAGATTTACTCTACTAGTTTTATATCGCAGAATAAAGAGCAGGCATGAATCACAGTTTATGGCTGGCCTTAAATTGCATGGGCAATGCAGGGCAACGATGAGTGCAGAGATACTGACCATCTGATATGAAATGCTCCACCAATATACATCACTAGCAACAATGTTCTTTTTATCTCTTTTCATTAAGCTAAATCTTTACAAAGTGACTTATAATCTTCATGGTTGCCAGAGCAAGTGCTCTAAAATACATGACATTACACATGAATGAATGAGACTTTGAGTATTAACGACCTTATATACTGTCAATTAAATATATTCAAGAACATAGTTCTAAGGAAAAGGTTTTAATATTCAATTCTTTAGGTTTGTAGTGGTACTTTTCTAAAAAGAAGGTATAAAATGTATAAATGTATAATGTATAAATATGTATTACAAGGGTAAATTATAATGGACCTGATTTCAAGTTTAGCCAAAGAAAAACTTTAGCACAGTCAAGTTGTCTTACATATTCTGCATCAGGATGAAAGTAGCACACCAGCATCAGTAATATGTCACAACATAGCAGCCTGAAGTCAAAGCAGAATGCCCTACAGTGCCCTAGAATGTCCTAGACAAATCATAGCTCAGTAGTTTCTATGGGTAAATTATCTGCCACTATTCAATGCTCCTGGCTTTTATTCTTTTACATGTATAGTTTAAATCAGCTTCAAAACACTGTAAATATATTTTAATCAGGTTGAACCAGAGATGAATGTTATACCCTGTTTAGATCACATCCCCGCATGTGATCTGACACCCCAATCCCTGGGGTTTTCAAACTCTGGGGATTTGCAGGGTTGAGCCTGTTCACATTGCATAGTGTTGACCTGGAAATTCCCTGGCCAACACCGTACACTGCAGCTTCAGACCTGGCATATTAACAAAATCCTTTTCTTTTTCTCTTTTTAGTCTTACACTTACACTTGGTTTAGTCTTTAAAATGGGTTTAAGTGCAACTCTGGATCAGCCCCAGTGTCTTTATACATTTAGGACTGGATCAGATTTCGCACGGAGGGCAGTACAGTCATTTGGGAGAGGGGAGTGAACTCTCTCATGCAAAAAAGTCATTTATGTGGATCAACACACCTTTTTGCATGAGTCCTGCCGGACACAGTTTAGGTGACCAGGGGAACATGTCTGTCCCAGCGGATGGATGGATGGTTTCATATGCTAAGTAATCCACAAGTGCACATTTGGCGCAGTGCACTTTTTACCCGACTTACGCATGAGTGTGCAGAAGTCAGATACTTACAGGAGAAACCTGACATGAACTCGCTCAGTTCACTAAAGTCATGCTAAGCTTCCAAACAAAGACTCTGATTAAACTCATTATTCCAGAGGCATCAAAAAAGCGAAGTAATGAGAACTAAAAAAAAGGGAAAAAGCACAGCCAGAAAGGAACACTGATAGGTAATGAGAAATGCAATGCAGCTCCAGGAGAGACACTCCTAGTATAGTGGCAAGTCATCCCACTAATCACTTTCCAATTACTGTGGGCAGAGTTTCCCAACCCAGCCACCTACATGTCCATCACAACTCATGAACTGTGGTGTACAGAAAGACAGGCAGCTCTGCAGAGAAAGACCCTGTTGTAATTAGCATTCTGCTAGAGCTTATTTTGACAGGTTCTCCAGAGAAAATGATAGACTGGAAACATTTTCTTTTTCCAAACTTAAGCACCCTTTCTATTAAACAAATAAAATTCCTCTTTAGTACTTTGAAAATATTCATTTTCCTTTTTCGGATTCTTTTTACGCATTGCAAAATTAATATCCTTGGAGAATTCCGTCACTAAACATTATGCAGTAACAGCAATTAACAAGTAAACTGAATTACTGCCCTGAAATGTTTGCAATTTAAATTAGTTTTCCCAAAACATATGAAAAATTTGTACCTGTTAGTGTCTTTATTTTTAAAATGACAGATTGATATTTATACTGATGTATGTGTGTGTCATGTGTAATCTTTGTTATAACAGCATTTCTTTTTTTTTTTTGCAACAGATTAAAAAGTGATTAAAATAAATTTAGCATTAAAGCTAAATGCTATTAAACTATTGTAGCATGCTGGAACGTATAGTTTCACAAAACCTGATGTGCTGTGGTATACCTTTGTCTGGACAAATGTCTAAAAGGTTGATTTGTGTTGTCACTTCTCATTAGTTAGGAATACACTGGAATACAATAGAATATGTTTATACTGATGATAGGTTATTGGTAGGTTAATATTTCTCAGAGGGATCACTGTAGCATAGTCACTGTTGTTATCATTTGTCTTATTTTACCAGTCATAGTTTAGACAAACTCAGTCTAAAATATTGCTTTAATAGAAGACATCATTGCCAAACTCTTCAAGCATCAAAAACTGGAGAAAGTGGGAATCATTCCTGAAACCTCTGCAGGGAAACTTTGTCATTTTTTCGATAACTGAACATAATCAACATAACATTTTTATTCAAAATACAATGTACTGTTTATTCTCCAACATTGTACATCAAAGAACACTAGAAACCGCATTGTTTCTGAAAGCTTTGATTTGATAAATGTCATTGAATATATTGGAATCTCATGGCGCTTTGGAGGTTGGAACTTTTATTAATTGGTGCTTAAATAACAAATGCAGCAACATGTTACATGGAAAGCATATATCAGTAGAAGCCTTGCCAATCAGTTCTTTTCATATGTTATAATCTTCTTTACTCTTTTATTTCATGGCTCGTCTTCCTCTGATAGATCTAAGCGGAAAGATGTTACAGTTCTGGGATTAAAAGTTCAGACATATTCCATTACTACACTAAATATTGATCACAATCTCATACTAGGATTTACACATTCTGCCTGAATGTGGTATTCTATTTATACATGAATTACTTATATGATAATATGCATCATATACCACATATACTCGAGTATAAGCCTCTCACTACACTGAAGTCCTTCCCTACTCTTCCCTCCTAAGGGAGGGAGGGAATGAGGGAATTCAGTGCTGTAATAAGGGAGAGAAGACCAGACGCTGCTGCAGCTATTGGTCGTCTTCTAACAGATAACACTAGCTTGTGCTAGTGTTAGAGGGGTGAGGAATTCTGCTGGAACCTCCTGTCACAAATCCTGACCTGAGTATAAGCCGAGGGGGAGCTTTTTCAGCAAATTTTTTGGCCTGAAAATCTTGGCTTATACTCAGGTATATAAGGTGTATAGTACATAAATGGAAATGAGCCAAGTAAACGACTGCACTGTAAAATAGCTATTTGTCTAAATAAGCTTTCATCAATGAATCCAAGTAGTGGGGAGGTGATCATAGACAACAGACTTAAATTTGAGGTAGTCACGTGTTTCGTGAGGGCTGTCTCCAAGCCATGAATACCTGATTCAGAATACACACTGCAAGCAAATAAGTGTCATGTGTCACAACAGTACAGTGTGGCTAGTAGAAGGTGAAGAATGCAAATGCAGATATATTGCATGCTCACTATAAATACTCATGAAGGCCAGATACAGTGCAGCATGAAGGTCAGATACAGTGCAGCATGAAGGTCAGATATAGTGAAACATGAAGGTCAGATACAATGCAACATGAACTTCAGCTACAGTGCAACATGAAGGTCAGATACAGTGCATCATGGGCGCCACATACAGTGCAACATGAAGACCAGATATAGTGCAACACGAAGGTCAGATACAGTGCATCATGGAGGCCACATACAGTGCAACATGATGACCAGATACAGTGCAACACGAAGACCAGATATAGTACAACACAAAGACCAGATACAGTGCAACACAAGACCAGATACAGTGCATCACGAAGACCAGATACAGTGCAACATGAAGACCAGATACAGTGCA
>JABWIB010003495.1:9808-33279 GCA_016617825.1 Platyplectrum ornatum | reverse complement strand
TCAGATACAGTGTAACATGAAGGTCACATACAGTGTAACATGAAGATCAGATACAATGCAAATTAAAGGCCAGATACATTGCAACATGAAGGTCAGGTTTACTGGCTGATAGCAGCGACAGATACTCATAGGCCTTATAGAAGTATTCTTAATAAGGGGACCATTTACCAGGGGCTGCATTTACTAAGCTGCAGGGAAAAATGAGATGTTGCCCCTAGCAACCAATCCGATTCTCACTCTGACTTTTCTATTACATATTAGAGAATGTAAGCTAGAATCTGATTGATTGCTATGGGCAACAACTCCACTTTCCCTTACTTAATATATCTAGCCCCAGGAGTTATTCAGAACAGGGAAAGGCAATTACGAGCAAATGATCCATGGCAACTTAATGATCAACTGATATACCGTAAATAGTTTATAATACTACTTAAACATGACTCTAAGGGGCTGTACAGTGGCTACGTTTCCAATGTATTTGATTATTTTATAATTATATATATTATATTCCAAAATACACACTTATATAAATTTCCTTAGAAAACTATTTTTTTAAGAACATAATTGAAGTGAACCGTGACAATTAACCATATACAAAAAATAATATACTGTTTATTATCTTGATTACAAAGCCCAGGCAAATAAATCCAGTTGTATGTAATCTATTCTATGAGCAGTATAAATTAAAATCATCTGTATGTAAATTGAATGACGAGGATAGATAAGTGAAAACAATGACAAATAAAAAGGACAGGGCTGATGGAATGAATAGAATTACCATAAACCATGGCTTCTATATTATGCATTTCATTTTTAGGTATTTTCATGGTTGTTTACATGCCTGTGTGTATTTAATATGCTGGTCCCATGCACCTCACGCGTGTTTTCTTGTTTGAATGTAACATTCTAAAGTGTATAATATGACTTTAACCAGGTGTAGAACAAAACAAGATATGAAACTGGGAAATTGTAATGCGATACATGCTGGCATAGCATCCATTATTCTTTATACAATCACAGTCAGAGGGACATGAAATTGGAACAGCTGAAGTTGAACAAGTTAGATTTATTTGAATATTTAACATGAAAAGGAAAGTCAGCATAAAATAGAGAAGACCCCGGCAGTATTTCAGATTCAATAACTGCTTTGTTTTACCACCCAAATAATACCTTTAATTAAGTCAGAGGGAAAAAACCTATGGAAATGCGGTAGACATTAGAGTAAGAAAGTGGTGGTAAATGTGTCAAAGATATGGTAACAAGAGCGAGCATAAACTCGTCTAGATGATAATACATTTAAAGATGAACTGTTCAGCTTTAATATCAATAGTAATACAAATTAAAGGCCATCAAATGAATATGCTGTCCACCATATGAGTGGACTTAAATAGTATCTTCAAGAATACATAAAATAAGAATACAGAAACAAATAAAACAATATATAATATTAATGCACATTTTGTAGGTATGGAGCAATGAGATTATTCGATTAAATTTTTAATAACATCTTTGTATAAGCTGCGTCATAAAACAAAAAATGACACTCTATGTGGCATTGCTATTTCCAATGATACACAACCAAAGTACGGAAGTTAAATAGGAAAATGTGGAGATAACTGCACATAGGAAAAGAAAATATTTGCATTGTTAAAACTAGATAGAACTGAGAGTTAATTGTGGAATAACACAGAATGTAGCAGAGGAATAAAATAAATTAGATTAAAACTGGAAAAGGGATTAGAAAAAAAGCTTTATCCCAATATGCTTTTCAAGTGCATAAACAACAATATAAATTGTACAATATGAGTTATGATATTGGGCCACTAAAGACATTATTGGCTCAGGCTATAAAAACGATAGTTGACGATCATTGAGGCATAATCCATTCTGTATGATAATAGGATTCTATTTAAGAGTGAAGTCTAAATCCAGTTAATGAATGCAATGAACTGGACCTAGACAAATCAATTGTATTGTAATGCAACTGATAAAAAGTATTACTGTTTGCGTGTATGTACTGCATAAATCATAGATGGTGACTTCTTCCCCGAGATCCAGTGGGGTTGAGAAGAGATGTATTATGGAGATGTTTGATACTGGGACTTAATGCAACTCACTGGCAGTCTGGCCCCATGCAGAATAATGCTACACTATTTAGTGTTAATCTTTTTAGCCCAAAATTGGAATTAAAAAGGCGATATAACGCCTATTAAATGCTAGGGCGTGATATTGTTATCATTGAATGTATAAATAAATAAAAATAGATAGCCAAAAGCCAGATCTGTACGTAGTGCGTATGTACCAGACTCGAGTACAGGCTTCAGTAGAGCTGAAGCGGAGGGAAGACAGGGGCTGGCACTCACACTAGTTCAATATCATTCTAAGTATGATGCAGACCAATATATACTAGAAAGTATATATTGATCTGGATGGAACGGGCCTTGATTAAACAACTTACAAAAACATGAGACACCTATCCTTTATGATGGGATTTATTTCTGCATGATGTTACTGCTCTGCTTTTATATGTACCTGTGTTCCTAAATGTACCTGCATGTACCTTTCCTAACAATGTATTCATCTTACCACAATGAAATACCCTTGTGTTACAGAAAAAGAAATCAATAATCCTTGTAGCCAGGTTGGAAATAGAGGTTACATTGTTGAGTAAGCAAATACCTGATTACTATTCTGCAGCACCTAGTAATAATGGAAATTATAGGGAGACTGCGGCTATAGCTGCTGGTAATATGATGTATTGGATATATTCCTCTGTCACCATTTTCTTGCCTAATTATTAGAATCACATTGAACAAAAGGGAGTTAAAAAGAGAATAAAATAAAATAATAATTTCAGCTACAATATATGAACCTTTTATAAAAATCTTAATTATATTAAATATGATGTCCATACTAAAGCTGCGTTCAGATTGCCTGCGGCCAAAAAAGCCGCAGGCAAAGCCGTCGCTGGAAGCTGCCGAAATCGGCAGCTTCCAGCTAAAAGCAGCAGAGGAATCGCCGGCTTCACAGTGAAGCCGGCCTGCTGCAAAAGGGGAGGGGAGCTAAAAAGACTGTGATCGTAATGATCACATGTCTTTTTAGTCCAATACCCTCCCAGTATACGCGCTGAAGCCGGCATGCCGGCTCCAGAGCGTTTAGATTGTTTTAAGAACGGCGGCATGCCGCCGAAAAGCCTCCTTTNTCGGCGGCTTTGGAAGCCGCCGATCCTGAGGCGCTGTTTTAAAAAGGCATCGTTTAGATTGCCTTGAAACAGCGCCTTTTCAGCAGAGGCGTCGTTTTCGCTGAACGGGGTATTAATAAATATTTTGCATACAGTATATTCAATATGTCCATCTACTGCATAGTTAATGCACAACTCATTCCACAGATTATTGTGCTGGACATACACTATTAGATAAATTGTTCTAATCGAAAGATTTTTGTAGAGTGGGCAAAACCATGTTGAATTGCAGGGGAGGTAAAATGAATGTCAGTGTTGGCATGCAGGGAGAATACTTTATTGTTGCATGCTGCACACAGATACTGACCAGCGTTACTGTTACACGGTTATTAGACTTGTGCTGGAAACATCATCTCTCACCTGTAATACTCATTGCAACTACTTCAATTTACCTCCCCTGCAATTCAACATGGTTTTGCCCACTCTTGAAAAATCATTGGATTGGAACAATTTATCTTATAGTGTATGCCCAGCTGTGTATTGATTCTGGATACCTCTGACCATTATTGTGTTACCACTGTGATCTGCTTTACTGCCACTGACAGACATCGCAAAAATAGTCTGAATATTGGAAAAAAAAACATTGCGTGAAATTTTTACTGCATTTTGACTTAACATTTGCTACATTTTATTGGATAAGTCAATGTAAAATAACAGTGATCATCAAATCTAAAAAAAAAAAAAAAAAAAAGATTGTTGACACACCCTAAAGAACTATATTGTGAACCTACAGAAGTAACTCTAATACAGCCTGTACTCGCCAAAGCAATTTCTCTCAATAACTCAGGAAAGAAGATGGTACAATAGCAGTATTGTGCTGAATACGAGAATGTCACTTACTTTTTAGATTGCCAAGAACTCATGCACTAAGCTAAGCGAACAGCATAAAATTGAAGTCAGAAAGGAAAATGATACACTTTACAATCTTATTGAAATGCTTCCAGGGCTTTGCCTAAGAGCTCTTTTAAACCAGTAAATTCAAACATGTTTTGGTGGTATATATCATTATGTATACATGAGGGAAATAATACTGCTTTACTTTTGCAATTGAGGCTTTTTTAAATGGGAAAACAAAGAGTTAATGAATCGCTACAAGGTCTTTTTCCCATGATGAAGCTGGAAAATAAGTACTGGTAACTACATTCAATAAAAAATGTAATATATACTGTATATTTCATTTACATTTACTATTTTCATGATTTGTTAAATAAACAAATAACACATAACAGAGGGCCTGATCCAGGCCTCCGTATTCGCCTGGAAAACAAGGAAAAAGCTGATCCAGCAGGACAATTGATCTGATGGGCACACTGGTGCCCATACCTCTGCTTGTGCATACGTCTGCTAGATCTCATATTTACATTGGAGAAGGGGGTTCACCTTATATAAATATGCGATCTAGCAGGGGATGCACTATCTGGTTGAGATTCACACAGACATTGATAAAAAAAAAAGAATTTGAATGTCAGAAAATCTGCTGGGACCCAGGCTGAGGGAGAGATTTAATGTAAATCACAGCCTCGACCCTGATTAGTACTATAAATGGGCAGGGCTTTATGACACCATGCCCGCCCATTCATAGCAAATGTATGGGGTTTGCTGTTCAGGAGGTTGTGCATAAATCACACCCTCTGTCCCACCCCATACTGCTGACTGTGGGTTCTCCAGGTAGGGAGAAACTAAAAGTCTGCAACCCTGGTTTAAGTTTGTTAATTAACAATATAGTATTTTCATGTTTTAAAAATAATTACAACCAGTAACTTAATGAAATAAAAATGACATTTATGTATTACTAAACTGAGCCTTTATGACTTATTTTCTGGGAGATTATTGTCTAATCAATATGTTGTTTCATTTCTATGTATCTTCATGTGACAGATCATCCTGATTTATGCAGCTAGGAATAAGAAAATAGTTTTTAGTCTTCAGAGAGTTTAGGTTTTTTACAGAATTAGTGCTAATTAAAAAAAATGACAACTTGAGAAATTTTGAACTGAAATAAATGTGCTTAAACATGTCACTAAAATATCTGATACCTTCATGATATTTTAAGACAGCAAGTGAAAATTAAAGGGTAAATTGCTAGGCCTTGCAAGACATAACAAGGAGCTTATTAGGATAACCTGAACAGTAGTAAAGCAACCTCAATAATTGTTTCCCGTACTTAACCCATAAAGGTTGTTGGGTATTTTTGCTTTTTTTTTAGCCAACTTTTCAAGCTCTGAATATTAAATAACATAGTTTTAACCAGAGTACCAAGCTCTGTCTCAATCATTTCCTATACATTGGACTGGGTTTCTGCTGCATCCTAAATTCCATATGTAAGGGTTACTTGAGCTAAACCTTTAACACTTACTAGACCTGATTCATAGCTGCGCAGCTCTGAATAGAGGTAGTAATGTTGCTTTGATATATTTCAGGTGTTCTATCACAATCTATCACAGCAACATTACTACTTCTACTTAAGGGGTTACAGGACTCCATAGCACTATCTACTTGAAAAAGTGCCAACAGCATGAAACGCATTGTAGGAGCTATATTCTTTTTATCCAATCAGCAGCCGCGTGGGGTAATATCCATTACTATATGTGACTGCATTGTGTACATTGGAGCAGCTCATACGGACTATCTGTTATAGCACAAAAGGGTTGGCCACCCTGACTGCTTACAGGAGTGTTTAATTCCAACGATTCTCCTGAGACAGGAGAAACCCCCCTTCTTTTCCATCTAACGCTGAAACCTTTCGAGGTGGACTGACACTGCCTTAGAAGTATCCGGCATTCCATCTAGACCGGACCGAGGTCAGAAGTCTGACCCAGGACTCTCTGGAACTTCTTTATATAACCAGTCCACAAACTGAGGAGGGATCGATATCATTCTAAGAATCTTCTTCTGTCTATCTATATCCAACCGACGTCAGAATTCACTCCTGGAATTGTCATATACATCTAGTCTGTAAGAGCCCCTTTTTTTGTTGTTGTTGTTTGCATACAAATCTCCAACGAACTGCGAGAGGCTGATATCTCAGACTATATTACGATTTATTTTAACCCTCTTTTGTTTGCTCTTTGTTGTTTTATTATATTATATATGATTATTTTTATATTTTTTGAGAAGTAAAACTTTATATATTCCTACTACCAGCTGCTTCCCTGTGTGATCTATGTTTTAGCCATTGACATAAAGACCTTTTTTTTTATATATTTTCGATTAGCGCTGTATATCTTCTTATATTTATGGTTTTTATTTTATGGAGATTTACCTAAGTCCCCCTTTATACGGCTGCTTTTTTGATGTATATGGTGTTCCTATATATTTTTCTAGCGAAAATTGTTCTATACGCTGAAACTTAGGAATTAGGATCTTTGTCCAATTCCTTTCTTTCAATATGGCTTCCAACTCTAGCCCGGCCCCCAGTCAAATTTAGTCCAGAATCTAGTTCTGAGCTTTGGGGGTCTTTTGGAGCTCACTACATACCGCAACAGGGCCCATTTTTTTCCCCATCCTACAAAAATGTACATGCAAATGGAGGCAAATCATTGGTATATATTGTCTACTTGAACATGAAGTAGGGGTGAGGGGCTGTAAGAGGTGTTCTGATGATGAGTGAAGTTCAATTTACAGATGATTATAGGAGTAATATATTAAAAAATGCTTATCTTGTGAATAGTTTTATGTGCCAGCTGGTCGTGAAGGAATTGGGGCTGTAGCTCCTTATCAGTGGAATAGATAGGCAATTGCTTTACACATGTTATGATGGCATCTTACAAAGGAGCAGAGTTTAAATAGAATCATGATTTATACGGAGCCCCTGATGGTGGGGACAGAATTGACTGCAGGCTCCTGGGCCTAAATTTACTAAGCAGGGAGATTGCATGTAGATTCAAAAGTTATGCTTAGTAGATTTAGGTCTGGCCTCTTGTCTCTGGTGACCAAATATGAAGAGTGTAGTGAAGCCAACGCCTATGATAAGCAAGACAGAGTGATATTGAGGGCTCCCCAAAAGGTACACGGAGAAATAATATGTAGTGTAAGGTGTAGATCTAACCAGAGGAAACTGGATAACACAGGAAGACAAGGGTCACTCAGGAATTGCAAAGTAGCTGGTTCCTAAATAGAGGCTGCTGACCCCTAATTGGGGTTACAGTCAAGTGTCCTGTCTGTAGCTAATCAACCAGGGCACTAATGGAAAGCCATGGACAAGCAGGCACCCACATAAGTCATTTTTATAACAGGAGGGGGAAGTGCGATAGTAGCAGCTGTCTTTATGGATCTGAGGCACTGGTAAAAAATCTCTTATGAAAAATCTATAGCGACCATGTTTACTTGAGAACAATTAATGTATTCGAAAGACATTAACATTAAGACTTCATTGCTGAAAGCACTGGCACATTACCACCTCTTATTGACATACATTAATGTAGCACTTCACTTATATTAATACATTTTCTTTCAAGTTGTTAGATCATTATACACATCAATGTTAAATTAAAAAAAATAATCGGTTTAGAGCACTTTCATAGTATATTTAATGTTAATAAATAATGTATTATGAAGCTGAAAGTAAGATCATGGTGGGATTGTGCATTTCTGTGGGTTAATGATTTTGGATGTAGAACACAAACTATAATCACCTAAATGTATGCATTCCAGGAAGATAAAGTAACAGGAAGTCAGCCCTTACAACCATGCTCAAAGCTGACTACATTTATCTTCTTTATCAGTCAATGGATAGATGCTATGTGGTAACATGCAAATAGTACGGTATTATTATAACCTATGTCCTAATATTACATAGCCATATAGGACCGGAATTAGATCCACAAGGGCCTGTTCCTGAGAATGATAAAAGGCCCACTGGAGACCAGTGATGTGTGGCTGTGACCATTGCAGTGTGCTCTGGTCAATTATATGTGGACCACTTAATCACACTGTGTCCTACTTCATCACACTGATCTTTAGCTACAGCGGTAAGTGCTCTTTTTGACAATGGATGCCCATTAGCCCCATTGGTAATCTGGCCCTGTGGCCATAAGTCCACCTGATAGTACGTATTTATTTTAATCCACTAAGGCGGAATTAAGGTGTTGTGGAGTTTTCATTTTAGAAAGATTTGGGCCTAAATTCACTAAGCGGGGATTTTGCTGGGGATTTGAAAAGTGGGGATGTTGCCCATAGCAACCAATCAGATTCGAGCAAAATCCCCGCTTAGTGAATTTAGGCCTTGTACTTAGTGTGGTGGATGTGCAGGTTGACCTATCCAGCAACTCTGGATTGGTAGTACTAAGACTTTGCATGGTAGGATGCCTACAGTCATACTTATGCACATATAAGTTTGAATGTTTAAAGTATTTGAATTATCATTATAATTCAGTATAAAGCCACCTTGTGGATGAGTATGTAATTGCAGTATATTACTGCAGCAAAGGTTTCTGGGATAGTTTATAGACAATCAACAAGGCGGTGTGTACAGGAACAATGAGCAGAGAACAGCTGATCATTTGCAAACTGTAAAGCTGGGTGCACACTATGATTTTGCTTAGAATTAGCTGTTTAGAAAGATCTCTGCTTATGACCTCCATCTGCACACACCCGTGTGATTTACACACAATGGTGTGTACCCAGCTAAAGAGTGTACCAAACACTTACTCCAGCCATGAGACAGTGCAAGACTTCCCGTCTAGTACGGTAATGAGAATTTGCGTCTTTTTATAGGCAGCTTTATGAGCTGTGAGATAAAAAGACGCGAAGTTTCTCCCTTGTGCAGTTTGCGTAAGGGGGATAAACCTTGCACGAAAAACCTACTTTTTGTGTTCCTGTGCACATTTCCAAGTTAAAACAGATTAAAAACAAGCAGGCAGCACCTTACAGATCCTCTCTATAGCATACCCAGCCTAGAATGGTAAACAGTATTTCCCGTACAGAGGACCCCAACTTCGTGCTAGTACTCTTTCTATACCCATGATGCAGGGCATATGCTACAGTGCTGGCACTTCACTTGACATTATTTATTAATAGGTTTTATATAGTGCCATCATATCACATAGCACATTACAAATGTTATAACGTGTCTGGGTAGTATAAACAGACTGGGTTGTACATTGGCACTGACTACTAATCACATGATAGGTTGTTACACAAATCTACTGCTCACAGCTTGTTCAGCGTTCAAATAACACTAATTGTCTCAATTCCCAAAAGTCACCCCAGCCCATTACAATCCATTGATTTTTAAAGTCAGATTAGCAACAATGTGGAGTACTTCCCCAAACTATTATATTTTCTCCTCTGCTTTTTAACACCATTACTATGTATATGTATTACATACACAAAACTGTTATCACAGTGCAATAGTAAAATAGTGAAATACTGCATACATAGTTTTTTCTTGTGTTTCCCATGAATGCTGGAGGACTACAACAGAGAAATTATACTAAAATTGTGTTTCATCCCTGGAGGAGATAGACAAATTTAATAACAAAGTGATTCTGATTTAAAATTCATTAAAAAGTTAATTATTACTAGAAAATGTTGCACATTCTTCACCTGCAGGGTTAACATAAACCATTGTTTACCTAAGGCTATAAAAGTAGATGCACTATACTATCAGCTTTAGCAGCTGCTCTGCATTAAATACTATGAAGTCTGTAAACGTCAAAATGGCCAGCCCTTTATCATTTGGTTTTATGGCAGCCCTGGGAACTGCAGTGCTGGGCATCCTGCCCAGCTGATTGAATGGGATGCCTGTCAATCAGCTGACGACTTCCTCTCTCCATTCATACCCCATTCACAGATATATTCCCAGGCACCACAGAACACTATACACTCATGAAAAGATTGGAATTCTGATCATCGTGCCCTAGCATTTTTCTGGCGTTTTATTGCTGTTTTTGAAAAAACATTTAGCCCACACATTAGAACGATTTTTAGCCCAAATCCACAGCTCTAGTGGCTGACAATACAAGGAATTTAAATTCTATTATTTATTTGCTTGTTTAGTTGAAAATATTGATCTACTATATATTAAAGCAGACAATCCATCCTAACAGTGATAGTAAGACACTAAACGATTTCCATGACACCACTTAGAAGATTTCCAATGTTATTCTGCAAGTGGCTCAGTGGGTAAATTATAGCAACATCTGTACTGCTATTTTAATAATGACAGTCAAACAAAGACTCACAAATAAGCAAAGGGAGGCTATGGAGAAAAGATGGCAACTTGCCTTGGCGTGTTAAGTTTCATGGCGAGATGGCCACTTTACATTTACTAAGTTTTGAGAAGGTCTAAATGCGCTGAATAAGTTCCCGCCATCATCTCGTTGCTCATATTCTCTTTCTGCCTTCCGGGATATCTTGGAAGGCAGGAAGAAAAGACCTTATAAGCGGTGGGGCTTAAAACCAAACATGTCATCACTTCACAACTATTTTCATAACTCTCGTCGATCATCGTTCCTATGCAATAAATCCACTGCTATATAATCAATATGCTGGAGGTTTGCCTGCTCATCCGGAATTCCGGAAGCAATACTCAAATTTCTCCCAGTGTCCCCCAGAAATTCAAGATGAGCCTGTGACCCTAACATAAACCTGTTTACAAAATATCTTATTATACAGTAAACTTATGTCCACTCAATAGAATGATTGACTTTTATTGCACGTGTTATCATGCAGAATTTTGTGACTTGTTGCCTGAGAATGTTTTATAGCATGATGCGATCACACAATAGCATGTGCAATATTCATACAACCATAGCTAAAGGTATAAAGGGCTGAATTGTAAATAATATAGATACATAGCTGATTAGCATGAATGTCTGCATGAAATTGATTTTTAAACAGTTTCTTTATCAAGCAGAGAATTAAGCCCATTTCTTTATCTAGTGTGTGTACATGTCTTCCATGCTGATCACCAATACATTTTAGCTCTTATCTCTAAACCTGACACAACAAGTCATCACAAAGTGAGTGTGACATGGAAGAAGAAAGAAAATCAGACAATGGAAACATAATCCTTGTTTATACATTGTCTTACAATCCATATACAATGCATGGAATCACGTCTGACCTGTGGCTTATGTCAGAATACTGTGCAACATATCCTTTAAGTAATACTATTGCAGCTTAAAGTCTTACAAACTCCACACAGATAATGTCCTATCTGGGATTCAAACTTACAACATTAGCACTGTGAGGCATCAGTGCTACCCACTGAGCCGTCCATACACTAAGGGGGTGGGGGCTTATGAAACTGGGCGTGGT
This sequence comes from Platyplectrum ornatum, assembly GCA_016617825.1. Taxonomy (NCBI): domain Eukaryota; kingdom Metazoa; phylum Chordata; class Amphibia; order Anura; family Limnodynastidae; genus Platyplectrum; species Platyplectrum ornatum. The sequence continues at coordinate 21,776 of JABWIB010003495.1, read as the reverse complement.
TTAGTGGCAGAAAAAGGGGTGGTATACCAGTACCGCTGTATACCAGCTCTCTTAAGCACTTGTGTGATAGAAAAGTGAGAGTCCTTTTCAGCATTTTGGTAAATCTGGTGCCCCATAATGTGTGTTTTTAAGGATGGAGTTTTATATAATGCTTATTAAGTAGAATAATCTGAGCACAATTAATGAGAAATATGGAGCTTCATTATAGGATAGATATTTTATATGCCCCGTGATAAAGTTTTTATTCTTTCTATTAACTATTATTATACTATTTTTTTCATCTTTCTTAAGCTCCACGTTTCTTGCTGTAATATAATAATATAATAATATTACAGCTGCACTGATCGCTCTTAAAGTGGTGCAGTCGCATGGGGAGGCGTAACAAATAAAACATAAAATTCTGGTAGGCGCACTAGCCGACTTGCTCGTGTCACTTACTAAAATTGATACCCCTAATGCAAAATCTGTCGTTGCTTACTACATAGGAATTCTGCTGTTAAGTTGAATGAAATATGTTTATGGTGAACCATGTATCTCATTATCTATAATTACCAATCCTAATCAGAATCAGCCGGTTAGCTTGATTTATGTGCATACTGCAAGGTGACACTAATTCTAGAAAAGTTTCAATCTTGGGTAATAATGCAGCATAGGAGATACCTTAAATGTGATTATAAAGAAATAATAAATATACCTATATATGTATTTTAACATTGTAAACATATTGTATATTCACCACATTTATGTTGATACAATTCATGAATTTGGTGGAGGAAGAAATCTTTTTTCCAGATGTATTTTTAATGACTCTAATGGTTGCCAACCTTGAATATTCATATAACTATAATAGACTTTGTCAGGCAGTTCCTTTCTAAACTTCTACTCCAAATTTAATCACTCAAGTGACAAGAATGACTAAATTTAGCCAAAGGAATGTGATTTAACACATTCCATCTAGAAACTATTTAAGTAAAGGTGATCTAAGAAGGCTTAATAGCATTTAGTGAAAAATCTGCTTTTAGTTGACATTACAAATTCTAAAAATACAGCATTACTAATTGTGTTATTTTCTATACGCCCTTTTCACTTTATATTTGTTTTCAGTCCATGACTATGTAAATGCTGTAATAAACAATACATACGTCTATTAGCTAATTATAGAAACATGAAAAAATACGATAATGGATTAAATTGCACACCCTCCGTCATGTTACCTAATATTATTGTGATACCCCAATTCTTGGGTTATGCTATCGAGGACCTCTATAAATATAAGTAAACTATGGAGAAAAGAAGAAAAAAGGAGAGGTTCCTTTGTAAATTGGATGCACTCTTTTTATGTTATAGTCATTGACGGAATATATCTAATAAAATATCCAATTTTATTTTATTACCAGTTTTCAAATCAACAGAAATTCAGTATACAGCTAAATATTTAAAAACAATGACAGAAAAGTGAACGAAAAAATAGGATTAAGTGAATTAAAAAGAAAAAGGCATTAGGTGGACGTTGGCTTCTTAATAATTATGTTTAATTGATTGAATCTTCTATTTATAATAAACACCATGCACTTTAATAAACTTAACCAACAAGATTTTTTAGAGAATAGTTAGGAGACAGATTACTAAACTTTAGTCCCATTGATCTATTTAGGGACTATGTAATATTGGATACAATTCCACAACAATTCATTTAGGGATCATGTAATAACAGAATACAATATATTAAGGATCTCCTTATATTACAATACTATTCTCCTCTATGGTTGTTTTAAGTGATCGGGCTAGTGCAATATATAATCTCAGTGCAATATAATATCCTTCCAGTTCCAAGTACATAAGACTTTTATAAGGAACATATACTATGCATTAATATGTTGTATATATTTGGGAGCAGTAATAGGAAAGGTGACTCCATGTGAAGATTCCTTCCTTATTTAGGCATTAGCACTTTAAATGATGCATTTTGCACAATTATGAGAGTTATGTTTACATGATATAAGCACGTGCACTTTGCACTGACATATCAGGACTAATAACAGTTTACAATAGCATATGCACCTTTTTGCCCGAATTGTGCAATAATCAGAGGTATATTAACCCTTGGGTCAACTTTATAATAGAAGAATCTAATAAAGAAAGCTAATCAAGCCATTGTCCGCCTATTTTTCTTTTTAATTCACTTATTCTGATATTTTCGTACACTTTTCTGTCATTGTTTTAAAATATTTCGCTGTATACTGAATTTCCGTTGATTTTAAAATTTGTAATTTAATAAAATTGGATATTTTATTAGATATATTCCGTCAATGACTATAACATAAAAATAGTGCATCCAATTTACAAAGGAACCTCTCCTTTTTTCTTCTTTTCTCCATAGTTTAATTACAGAAACATGCAATAAATATAAAACACAATGTTCTGTTGGGTTATATTGATAGTGGTTAATAAACAAAATCATTGACTATTGGAGGTTAACAATAATATGCCTTGGGAGTCAGGAAATTAGGTGGATATTCAGACATAATTAAAGCTTACTACAGATTCTTACATTTTGCAGATCTCCAGCTAACAATGTCCTTATGTGTAAACAATCCCAGAACCTTTGCTGCAGTAATATGCTGCAACTACATACTCATCCACAAGGAGGAACTAGAAGATTGTGTGTTCAGAGATATTAGGAGCTTCTAAAAATCAAGTCTAGTGGTCTACCTATGGACAATATAAAACTATAGATTGATCCATATTATCTAGAGATGCTTGTAGGCCTATTGGGTTTGGGAGCAGGGGCGTAGGTTTTTTCAAGTCAGGTTCACAAAACACAGGAATTACACAAGTCTAGATTGCTTCCAAACTGAATAATCAGTGACACTCACTTGAAAACTCAGCACAGTTAATTTTCCATATGTGCCATTCTTCTTAAGTTTAAAGTGGAGTGAAACATAATGTGATGGTTAGTATGGTTTCACAGGCATCTGACTTAAATGCATGGACCAAATAGTACTGTGATGCTGTGTAACGCAACACACAAGTCTGCAGCAAACAAACGCAGATGAGAACATTCATCAATACTTATGGAATGGTACCAGTAGTAATACTAAATCAAATTTTGTTCCACTTTTGATCGTGTTTAAATCATATTTTGGTGACAAATGCAAACAGTGCTGGACACAGTTCTTACATAAATCAGAATAAAATGGCATTCAATTGGTTTCTATGATACTCCTAAACCTGTGACAAATGCTTTGCAAATCATATAACTATTGTAATGTCTTTATAGCAAAATGGGGAGTAAAGATTAAAAAGAAGTGGCTAGATTGCCCTTGCTTTCGTTCTCTTTTCACTTGAGACTAAAATCTTTGCAAAGTTCTAAATGCATAACATCATAAACTATATGTTATCCTTATTTATATTGATAAGAAAGTTGTACCATATGCATTTAGGTATGGATAATATAAAATTAGGTATGCATAATATACAGCAGCAGTAAATTTATGATGATAGACACAACTGATACATAGTATAATAATTAACTGAACTGCTTATTTTTGTTTACTATGGTATAGCAAATGTACCCACTGGCTTTTTTCAAACAATAATGCTACATTCACATTACATGCCTGCAAATCGCCAATGCTTTCAAACCCCAGCGATCTGCAGGCGCATGGACTGGCTGTTCATTCACATTGCTCAGTGTTGTCCCGTTTCCCGGGTCAGCACTATGCATAGGGAGCGCAGGGCAGGCTTTCACCCTCTTTTTAGTCGAGTCTAAGACCCGGCTAGAGAGAGAGCCGTGGTTAACGTTCAGACTGCATAAAAAAACTAAGGCTATCATGAAATCCCTGGCTTTTTCCTGAACGGGTAAGATGTCTGAACGGGGTAAGATGTCTTTGAAGCCCCGCTTGGCAGCAAAACGCCTCCTTACAAACTGTTCCCATAAACCTTTGCTACAATGACATGCTCATCCATAAGGCGGTTCTATGCAGAAATGTGATTGGAAATTGTTGCTTTGAAGACCATGGCCTATTCTTACTATACTGCAGGAAGTGGAGATGTCATCCATAGCAACCAAACAGAAATGAAATACTGGAGCTAAAATTGGATTTCTTGCCATGGGCAACATCTCTACTTTGTCNTTCTTGCAGTTTAGTAAATATAAGCCAATATGCAGGGCCGGATCACCTGCTAGGCAACCTAAGAGCGCACATAGGGCCTGGTGGGCCACAGGGCCCACTATGGCTGCCTAGCATGAACTTACGTTCATTAATGGGCCCAAGCAAGTAATATTGCGATTACTGGCTTGTTAACTCTGTTAATGCCAGCTGGCTGCCAGCATGGGGGCCCGAAACTTGTATTGTGCCTAAGGCCTCATAAACTCTTAATCCGGCTCTACCCATATGTGTCTGTAGTGTAGACATTGAACTTAGTGGATTGTATATTTTAGGAGCTCCTAAAATCAAATGAAATGATCAGCTGCTGCTTCAGACGATTCTGTAGCATCATGGAGCAGCGGTAAGAAATCTGCTGAAACTGTGATCTGCATGATTATTGGCAGAAAAATATAAAAGAAAAGAATTCACTTTTTGGTCATTTTTTATATTTCTTTTTAATAGTACTGTTACACCATTCCAAAGCACATATATTTGCACTGTGAAAATGCCAGTATGCCTGCAAATATGAAAATAAAACCAGAAGAAAGTTTTTCTGTGCTGTACACTTCATTTCTGTGTGGAGTGCACATATGCTATGGCATGTAGATCAATAGCTCCCTAGAGCGCTGTATTTCCAGACACTTTATATCTGCAAAGCTCTGTGTGGAACATATTGGAAGTACTTACAGCTAAATCACTCATTTGGATGAGCCATAACTGAAGTATGAAGTGGCTTTTATGGTCTGAACAAACTTCAGGGCACATGGGTATACTAGTTTAGCATTTTAAGGATCCTGTACACAAAAATGTACATAGAAAAGAACATCTGTTATAAGAATCTTACAGAATACAAGGTATGCTACCACAAGACATGTAGGCCATTGTGTAGATAAATATATATATATATATATATATATATATATTTCCTCCAGACCACTATAGAACGAATGGTTACCTATTATTTTATTAAAAGAGATAAAAAAAAGGTCTATGTATTGTCACATTTTCAGGCCTGGCGAGGAAGGGGGGGGGGTACAGCTGTGACAAACCCAAAGCTTCAGGGAGGCTCCATCACTAGTGTTACCAATATTGAGGGGAGCCCCCAAAATCTGGGTGTACCAGGCCGCAAGATTTCTGTTGCCGGCCCTGCTTATTTGTATATGATTCTATAAATGTGAAGTGTCAGGACTATGTTATATACTTGTATCTATGTATATGTGTATTTTAACTGGACATTTATATTGTAAAGAAGGATTTTGTAATGTATTTTATCTGTTTCATGTTAAAAACTTAATGAAAAATAAATGAATAAAAAAAAGATAATATAAAATTGCCATTTCAGGGGACCCGTTTTATTCCACATCAAACTAAATAGAAATTTACCATAGTGGGAAGTTTATTTACACTTTAAGCTTGCCATACACTATAAGATAAATTATTCCAATCGAAAGATTTTTCAAGAGTGGGCAAAACCATGTTGAATTGCAGGGGAGGCAAATTGAATTATATTACAGGTGAGAGATGATGTTTCCTATCCCAAGTCTAATAACCGTGTAACAGTAACACTGGTCAGTATCTGTGTGCAACATGCATATTCTCCCTATATACAATATATTCTCCCTGCATATATACAATATTCTCCCTGCATGCAAACACTGACATTCATTTTACCAACCCCCCCCCCCCGCAATTCAACATGGTTTTACCCACTCTTGAAAAATCTTTCGATTGGAACAATTTATCTTATAGTGTATGTCCAGCTTTGTATAGAATACCACCATCTTGGAAATACCAACATTTGTGTGTGACTTTGTTGCATTACATAGAAGCAAGTCAGGCTTCCATCAGGCTTTTATTTCTATGAAGACAGGTTATGCCTGGCCATAGTTGGAGCAATCTTTTAATAATAGCCTGGGAAAATATTCAAGCTTCCTACAATGATATTGACAAGAAATAACATGCAAGTACCATAGATTATAATTTGCTCATTTACACGTTAATGAATAAATTAGTATGCTGCATCAGTTCTGCTTAACAATCATGATAATACTTGCATTTATATAAGCCCTAATCAGTTTCAGTTCAGACACAGGGGAGATAAATAATTTTAACTTAACAGCTACAAATATTAGTATATGTGTTTTTATTTATAATTGTCAATGGCTTGTGGAAACTTGAACATCACAATGCAACACAAAAAAGCTGATTGCAATTCTACAAAACTGTGGGGAGAAACTATGGCAGAGCTAGGGTAGAGTCACTGGTCAGTGGAGGGGCTTGGGGTGAATTCTTCCCCCTTCCCAGTATGAAATAAGGGACATCCAAAGGATTTCAGGATCTACCCTGTCTGTCTGTATGACTGTAGACAGGAGACAGAAGATGAGCAACGTGGGGTATTTTTGTTTTACAAGTGTACCCAAATTATGTTTACAAATTAAGGTGGGGGAGCAAAATGGTACATTCCACTCCGTTGGTGGTTAACCCCAATCCACTGCTCTCTGTTCTGTAAATAAAAGATTGGAAGTCTCTGTTGTTCTGGCCCCTGTACCTTTGGGCCTGATTGCAGCAGAATGATCTACACAACCTCAGTACTTAATAACATGTTATATAGGGAATGCATTATGTAATACAACAATTGTACATTTTCAAGTGGATGTTATTTTCAGATTCAGTTTAGGCAACACTGATTGAAGTGTATCTGGATATTTATTTTAAATGTTATTTCTTAAATATTAAAAAGTAAAAAAAAAGAAATAAAAAAACAACTATATATATATATATATATATATATATATATATATATATAAAATATACACTATATTATGTATATTGTATTTAAATGTCATTTAAACTATAGCCCCAGTACTGTCAAACAAACCTGTTTAATATTATATGCAACTTATACTGTGCTGCTCTATTATTCTGAAAATCAATGAACCATTGATTATATGCATAAGGACAACTTAATTACTTCTAGTACAACATTTTTTTATTAGACAGGCAAAATGAATCCACTCTATAATATCACAAATAGAGCAGCAGGAGGTATTCCCAAATCCTTTTCATAATATGGTAGTCACTAGCAAAAGGAGCAGTTTTCTACATTCCAAAATACAGCGATGATAGTTGTTTGTTTGGGAACCCAACTAGCTTCCTTTATTTGATATCATTGTTCATTTGGGACACAAGCTTTTGAAGACATATGTTTACTACTGTATAAAAGCTTTTCCTGATACATTGTACAACTATTCAAATACACAAAATGAGCTCAACATAAGGATAAATAGGATTGCATTATGATATAGGAGATACTTTTCAAGAATAATTCACTGTTTCTACTACCTTTCCTGGAAGTAAATGTAGAATATGTTTTAACATAATATGGATCAAGTTTAGAGTTTAAAAATAAGAACAAAAGGTGGAAAGCTTGGCAAAACCATGCTGACTTTCACAGGGAGCCAAATTCCCTTTATTTTTGTTATTTATACCTGGGAAGTATCATTTTGCTACGGAAATATTGTTTACAATATCTACTGCGTTTCCCCGATAATAAGACACTGTCTTATTTTTTTTTGGTCCAAAAAAACAACTTAAGCGCTGTATTCAGAGCTGTGCTTTTGCCTAAATGAGCGAATTAACTATATAAGTGAAATGCTCTAGATGATCTAATCTTTTGAACTAATCTTTTAAATGAACTAGATCTGGATGAACTAATCATTCAAATGAAAAATATTTCCCATTACTAGCCACAAAGGACAGTGACTTATCTGAACTGGAACAAAAAGAAATGAACAAAAAGAAATAGATTTTTAACACATTTTAAATATAAAATTTTTAATAATTCACTGGCTTTAGCTGTTTGCTTGATGCTATTCACTAAATCAGACAGAAATCCAAATCCAAAATACCATGGTTATCACTAGACCTTTTTTGTATAAATGTGTTTTGTATTTTAGAAATTTTCCTCCTATTTATTATGGTTATTAATCTTACCACATATTTCTCTGTTTATGTCACTTTTTTTTATGTCATTTCGAACCTTTTTTGTGAGTGTCCCTAGCAATGGACATGTTTGTGGGGCCTCCTTTGTGTGTGGGGGCCCAGTGCAACAGCTCTGCTCTCTCTGTGTTTAATACAGCCCTAAATAATGCCATATCAAGAGCGAGTAAACTGGAGACCAGAAACCAGAGTTGTTGCAATATGGCTTCCAAATGTGTGTTAAGGTTTTGCAGGATTTTCCGGAAGAGGTAGAACTAGTGGTGGAAAGTTTGCAGGTAATAAGGCAATGGCTTGTGAGAGGAACAAGGGATCAGAGACTGAGCATAGTTTAGAGAATACTCAATCAATACAATTGTCATCCTTAGAGTAGAAAAATCATTCCACTGAAGCGTCAGTAGAAACAGGACAAGATATGGCGGATATGAGGTGATCACAACACCATGCAATGAGAACCACATGGATATAATGGTTAAGAAGGTGAGTGAGGAGACATTGGGTAGAACTGTAAATGTACAGTTTGTGGAAAGATATAGTCCAACACCTCCTCGCTATTTGTTTCCAGGCTTGGAGGTATGGGTAAAGTGGAGATCACCAGATGAAAGTGCAGCAGGCACGGCAGTGTCCGACTTTACTGTAACTGCAGGGAGGTATAGATAGATGTACTATTTCATAACTTTCTTCATTTTAGATTATGTGGATGTGCGCAGTATTATAAAATATTGAAAATACAGTATTTAGAATATAATGAATTTAGAAAAGTCATATCTAGAAATATTTGTGCCAGGAGAAAGAAAATTGTCACCCTGAACCTTAATTTAACCTTAAAAATGATCTTAACTGTGACCTCATTTGTATGTGCATCCTACCCGCCCTTATTACGCACCCTTAGATATATCTATGGCGGTGAACAAATAGTGGTGGGCCTGCCACCACCAGCATTATGCCGTGAAGATCTTATGAGATGATTTTGTCATTTGTGAGAGACCTACCTCTGTACATGCCTCCACACCATGAGTTCCACTCTATTCTCCTTATACTGAATGGTTAACTATATTATCAGAACAAAAATCAAGCTAATCCTTTAGCCATAGCTAGAACAGGATGCTACTTGTAATGGATACAACACAAGTGCATTACTATATTCCATTTTCAAGTTAAGTGCATCTTTCATTATCAGTTAGTGCCCTTTTAAAGTCTACTCCCATAGTTCTTTAACATGGACTTGCAGCATATTGCAGAATTTCCTTGTCAGTTGTTAAGCAGTGCTATTTAACATGTTTCTTATCTTCTAACAAAATGTAATTCTTACTATACATAAAAATATCACTACCAATGAGAATCACGGATTAACATGTAAGTACAGTACACCACTCCGCTGAATCACCATAATACAAAATGTTTTAACACTTAGGTATCCAATTCATTAATCCAAATAATGTGCAGTTCTAATAAAAGAAACATTAATTATCAGAAGTAGGGGTATATTTACTAAGGGGCGAGATTGCAGTGAGATTTGAAAGTGGGGATGTTGCCCATAGCAACCAATCAGATTCAAGCTCTCAGTTTCATTTTTCACACTGGAGAATGTGAGCTAAAATCTGATTGGTTGCTATGGGCAACATCCCCACTTTTCAGTCTCACTGCAATCTCGCCGCTTAGTAAATATTCCCTGTAGTGTCAATCCATACTTCTATATAATTATGAGTTACAGCATACATTTTATATATAACCAAGATAATATAATTTGCATTTTATATAGGGAAAATCCAATTACACATACTAGGTCAAGATTCATAAAACAAGAGGCCAGTGTCCACTGAAAAGGTCTGACACATTACTGTGTATAAGGTACACACCAAAATCTTCTGGATTCAATCACTACACATGTCACGGGGATAGTATAGCTGTCCTTGAAGTTACTATAGCTTCTTACTCAAATGAACAGTTTGCTTTTTCTAAATCTACCTCACAAAAAGGTGATTTTCTCTGGATTCATCAAAACATCAGTAGACAAGATATAGCAGGATGAGAGACAACACAATACAGAAACCTAGTATATGTCAGACTTAATCAGTGTATATATGCACGTAACGTCTACACTCACACTTTATATATCTTGTATATCTCTGAATCTAAATTACCCTGGTAATTGACCCCGATCACAGTGCTGAATTACCCTTATAATTCACAAACTACCCTGGTCAACACCGTGAAGCAGGGTAGTTAGTAGTAATTTTAGCGCCGTTCACAGTGAGCACACTACCCTGGTAGTTCACTCAACCTGGGTAGTTGACTAAACTTCCCGGGTAATAGAGCTCAGTGTGAACGGGATATTACTCTGATTGCTTATCTAAGGATCTTACTTATAGCACCTGCTCAGTGGCTGCATAATACTCATTCCATCAAAATATGTGCAACCACTTTCAATCATGTCTGGCAACATCTCTAATTAAATTTGCATTGGTGGGCCATCTTGGTGTTTCTCATATTGGTTTTATTACATGGAGATAAGGGCTGTGTGCATTTTTAACCACTACATTTTTAAGGTTTTTACAATACATAACAATACATAACAAAACATCATACAGGATATTTGGCAACCATATCAAAACCACGTCATAAAAGCAGCTTTAGACATATCAAAGCACATGGGAAGTAAGGCTGTGTCGGGCTTATTCAGCTTGATCCAAACTTCTGTAAGGTAAATTTCCATACTATGCCTGCTCAGAACTCCGCAGAAATACCTGCTCATCATTCCGACTTAGGAAAAGTGACACTTCTTACCAAGACATTCCTTCCTAATCAAGAGACACCAAACTCTGCATGCATGTGGGAGAATTACATTGCCAATCCATGTAGTTATATATATATATATATATATATATATATATATATATATATATATATATATATCTTATGTCATTATGTTAGTGTGACTTCTCAGTCTGGCAGAGCCACAAACTGCAAAATTGTTGAAGAATCAGACCTGAAATCAATACAAAAACAACATTCATAAGCATTTGTGTTACTATTGTCTTAATTAATTATAGAATCACTGAACAAAATACGGAAAATCCCTGGGCCACATCCTTCCCTGAGAACATAATTGTTTCCTTCCAGACATACAGCTATTACCTCTTGTCATATCTAATGAGGAGTGCAGAGTTATTAGGATATTATTAATGAATAGCTGACAAATAAAATGCAACTTCATCCATTCACTTTGTTTCAGTGCCTTATTAGAAAATTATTTTTTAGATTTGTTAAAAATCACTAAATATTTTTTGTAATTAGGAACACCTCGACAGCTTATGCATGCATGCATACATACATACATATAGTATATATATATATATATATATATATATATATATATATGTTCAAACTTGTGTGCAAACTTGTATGTGTGTGTGTGTGTGTGTGTGTGTGCAAACTTGTAAACAATGAGGCTTTTCTTCATGCATGGTGTGTGTGCAGTCACTGTTAGCCATGCTGTGAAGTCTACATCCAGCAGGGGCCCATTAACATACACAGGACCAGATCCAGACTTATGTACTAATGAACACAAGTGGGTAAAACCATGCTGAATTGCAGGGGAGATAGAATGAATATTATTTTTTACATGCAGGGAGAAAACTTCATTTTTTCATTTTGCACACAAAAACTGGTTGTGGTGGAAACATTATCTCTCAACTCTAATACTGTTTTCAGCTAATGGAGTTTAACTCCCCTGCAATTCAACATGGTTTTTTCCCTACTCATTAGTAAGTCGTGAGTAAGTCAATAGTACATAGAGTCTGGATCTGGGGGGGAATTCA
>JABWIB010003494.1:18975-41793 GCA_016617825.1 Platyplectrum ornatum | reverse complement strand
AGACCTAAAAATAAAAAAATCGCTTGATGACTGTTTTTGAACGATATCGGCCAATCATTTGAAAAAAATCGTTCACATATACTGAATATCGGCCGATTTTTAGAAAAATCCTTAAATTGGAACGATTNATCTTATAGTGTATCCCCAGCTTAAGTGATGAGTACCTAAATATCTGAGCCCTATAATTCTACATGAGGCTTTGTGTGTCACCTCTCCTCATTCCCTTTGGCTAGTGGATGTAGGAGAAATGTTCTATAAATGTATCCATCCTTAATTATGTNCACTGTAGCCCAGTCAATCAAAAAACTGTGTTAATGAAAACATATGCGCCATGTACTACATGCAATACATGTATTCATTAANTGCTATCAATTGCTATAAATAAATCATAATTAAAGCGAACTTGAATGACGTGGAATCAGGTCCATGTGTCGTCTTGTTTCAGGAGCCGGTGACTCAATATTACATATATTAAGTTCTGACAGGATTCCCTGCGGCTCATGAATCAATCTGGTGCCTTTCCTGGAATGTGCGCAATGTTCACATTGAAAAGATTGAGGACTGTACCTAAGAAACATGATGTGAATGAAATCTCCATTCTGTGATTTACAGTGTATTTATTGTTCCTTTTTATGTATGTATGTTTAATATTTTCTTTTATTATATGGAAACCCTTCATTTCACATTTGTGCCCCTGCAAAGCTCATATGCTGTACTTGGCTGGAGTGTGCAACAACAGGTAACACAGGACATGAAATCATTGTGGTGACTTTCAGTAGCAGGAAAAGATACCCAAGAAAAACGTCACTTATTGTAGGGGATTCCACTGTAAGAGGAATCAAATTAGAAATGCTTGATTTTCAGGCGAAACGTGTGTCGGCAACAGTTAAGGCCCTCGTGATCTTTCATTTATGGAGGACACACGTATTATAGATAGCTGCATTAGATGTGCATACCTGGCCTGAGCTTTAATAAGTATTGTAGGAAGGGACAGTTATGGCCTGGCAGGGCAAGTAGGTGAAGGGGTTAGTTTAGGGTTAGGTGATAAGAATTAGGATGGAGTATATGCAGTAAGAAAGATCTTCCTATTTGGAATGAAGATACATATGCCTTTATTTCTGATGTCTGGACTACTGTGGACATAATAAGTTCATGGACACTCTCTTAAGGAACTTGTTTTTGGAGATGTTATTTTCCATAGGTGATTTTGGAATTTTTATTATATGTATATTTTCCATATGGATTTTTCATCATATGGATTATATTATTTCTATGCTACATGTGTTCATGTCCAAAATGTAAAATGTCAATATTTATGTTACAAACCAAGAACTGACACTGAATTTAAGAGAATGTCTTTTACATACTTCTTCTCTGGTTTATTTTCCATGTTTAAACTACGATAGAAGTCACAAATGTATAAGGTATCACATGTGAGACATTGGTCACGTTTGTATCCATGAGTGCGATTCCCCAAAGGTATTGTGAATTTGGCAATATACTATATAAAAGCGAAAATCTGTCCTTCTGCCTGTCTTTCTAAACAAATCCATAGTTTACAAGCTATGATCATGACATTTTACGTTCAAGAGCATTAAAACATGTCGGAGGCAACTAAAAAATATAAAATCAAAATGAATTACTCATTTTATTATGGTCTAGGAATATAACAGTATATATTATATATGTGACACCTCCAGTAACAGCATTACTGTTTAGTTCTGCTTACATTTAACCCCTTGTGATCCTGGAGTATCACATATCTCCGCACTAAAATTATGCATGTCCTCACACATCCCAAACCCAATTTAGAAGGGACCAAATGGCTGGATAAATGGCTCAGGGTGACCTATGTCTCCCTGTTACGTCATCCTGCCGACTACGCCAAAAAGATGCATATGTGACACCCCCAGTAACAGCATTAAGTCAGAGCCAACCATCTCCCTCTGTTTAGTTCTGCTTACACTTAACCCCTTGTGATCCTGGGGTATCACATATACTATATACTATATAAGTGATATTGCCAGACCATAGAAACATAGAAACATAGAAAGTGACGGCAGATAAGAGCCACATGGCCCATCCAGTCTGCCCAGTTGTGTATTTAAAACTATACCAACCCAAATTTATTCTATATTTTGTTTGACAATACCCTTATATTTATCCCAAGCATGCTTAAACTGTTCTGTAGTATTAGCCTCCACCACTTCTGATGGGAGGCTATTCCACTCATCAACTACCCTTTCAGTGAAGTAATTCTTACGGACATTTCCCCTGAACCTACCACCCTTATATACACCACACATATTACAGTATATGCCATAACCAGAATCCTAATACATATGGAGTTTATGGGGTCTGTGAATGGAAAATATATATATATATATATATATATATATATATATTATAGGAGGTATGTAAATATCAACAAGGATATATGTGTGTATGCCTGGTTGTAAAATCCCAAACCTCTCTCAAACAAGGTGTGGGCTTGGGCAGGTAAATCTGGGTCAAAGGACTGATGTCAAATTATAACATTTTTTTTTTTGGGGGGATCTCCTTATTGAGGGGAATGTTCATAGTAATGTTCAAGCATTGTGATTTTTTTCATATTTAATCTTTAATTTAAAAATTCATGTCTTATTTTTTTTACTAATTCACATGTCAGATTAGCATGGATTGCAAACGCTGTATTGTTATCACAGAAGAGGTCATACTGGGTTTCTGATAATTCTGGTAGAGGTGCATTGTGTAAAGTAAGAATGCCACCAGAGACAGATTGCATATGTCCAAATAAACCTTGGTGGTGGCAGATGCATCTTGTGAGGTCCAGGTCATGACAAAGATATTGAAATGATATTGTAATGTGTTCCTTTAACAGTGTTTCCACTGAGCAACTACTGATGTAAGTCTCACTGGTTGGTAGTTGGTAGTTTTTCCCTACTTCCACTTTCATCTAGATGAAGAACAAATGCTTTTTTCTAATCTTCTGGAATAACTCTTGTTACTTGTGACTGGTTAAATAGTTTGATTGGTTTTTACCTAATTTGATTTGGTTTTACCAGCACCTCTTTAAGATATTTCAATATCCTAGGATTTATCCCATTTGGCCCTTTTAAAAAGATGCTTCCTGCTACTCTTTTCTTTTTAATTAACTTTCTCTTTCTTTCTCATGTTTTTTTTTCTCATTTCTTTTCTCTAGACTCTTTTTATATTTCCCTCTCAAAAATTCTCCTCTGAGTTTCTAGCCATAATCACTGTTTCCTTTCCATGCTACAGTGGATGTTGCTGGGAGATGTAGTTTTCCAGTCTCGATGAGAGATGTGTAGTTGTGCCAGTGTCACAGTTATATTTTTGNCATCTATGACATGTTCAAGTTAATTATTCCATATGTTGTTCTGGATGGACAAGATATTATGAAGTCATTGTTAAGTTACCACTTAATGATTACTAAAGTAGAAAACTTTTTTAATTAAGTCGTATAACCTTTGTAATATATTTTTCACATGATTCTCTTTGATAATGTAATTGTACACATTTATATACTTAACGTTAATTAGTTGACTTAACAACTATGCTTGTTTCTGGGTTTTTTTTATAACTACTATCATCATTTAGTAAGAATTCTTAGAGCTAAATTATTGTATGAGGGGGACATTCTTACGCACATTAAATGTAATGTTGGACACATCAAACTTCCGACATAGGAAGTTTCTGCATAGGCTATAACACATGTAAAAGAATTTGAGCTAACTAGGCCTGAATTAATCAAGTGTTAGGTTTCATTTTATAAAAAAAATNAAAAANTGTTTCCAACAACCAAAAAATATATAATAACAGTCTAAATAATATACTGTGAAATTAAATGGACCTTGATAAAGATTAAGGGGTATATTTACTAAGCCTCGAGTTTGCAGTGAGATTGGAAAGTGGAGATGTTGCCCATGGCAACCAATCAGATTTAAGCTTTCAGTTTCATTTTACACACTGATTGGTTGCCATGGGCAACATCTCCACTTTCCAATCTCACTGTAAACTCGAGGCTTAGTAAATATACCCCTAAGTGTGCAATTTCCGTCTGGGTGAAACTTATACACCAATCTAGGGTGCAGGATAACTTATGGGCCCTGTTATCGCAAATAACTAACATCCGAACGGTGAAGTACCAGACCAAAGACGTGATAATTTGATTTGATTTTAAATGGCAANTTTTTTTATTACCTATAAAAATGTTGTGAATAAACTGTATACCGTCATTTGAATAATGTGGTGAATTTAAAGTGAGGAATCAATCCAGAAGAGTTCCTGAGAGAGAGTGATAGCTACAGTGCTAACCCAGGATTAATAAGGAATAAAAAGAAGTAAAGACAGAACCGGAGTGGAATACATATCAACCAAAATGTCAAAACCTAAGTGTAAGTAGGTGTGGGCCACCCAGGGAAGCGGTTATATATCTNAATTATTGAAAATTTCTATCTCCGATATATTGGGAGGTCACTCTGAGGACAGCTGTGATACGGTGGTTGATTGCCAGTGTGGGANGGATTCGGTAGAAGATCGGACGGATTCGGAGCAACTCGTTGAAAAGGAGTGGTGAACGGAGAAATTAGAAGGAGGAGCCGGCTGGAGGAAACCTTAATGTGAGTGGATATTGCCCTTTTGTTTCCTTTGAGTCTGAATAAGATGCTATTACGTGGAATTTCCTGTCTTTTTATCTTTGGGGACAGAGGAACTAGGGAAGGTTTAGAGAAGAGACTTAATACAACAACAGAGAGAGAACTGGATCGGTGAAGTATGCAATTATAATAGAACTCTTGAGAGACTGTATTTTAATACAGATATATTGTGGCGCTATATACCTATTCAGATTGCTTGTTGGTATTGTGGGGATTATTTTGTATTCCTGTGGGGTCTGTGGGGAGGTCCCGGGAATAGGTGGAGCAACACTACCGGGGCGCAGGAATTCTCTTATTTACCTATTTACAGTTATATTTTTGCCATCTATGACATTTTCAAGTTAATTATTCCATATGTTGTTCCGGATGGACAAGATATTATGAAGCCATTGTTAAGTTACCACTTAATGATTACTAAAGTAGAAAACTTTTTTTAATTAAGTCATATAACCATTGTAATATATTTTTCACATGGTTCTCTTTGATAATGTAATTGTACACATTTATATACTTAACGTTAATTAGTTGACTTAACAACTATGCTTAGAGGGAGGGTGGATAAACTATTTTCATTTGTTTCTGTTTTCTTTTTATAACTACTATCATCATTTAGTAAGAATTCTTAGAGCTAAATTATTGTATGTGGGGGACATTCTTGGGAACACATTTAAACTTCCTACATATATATATAGGAAGCTATGAAACACTCTGCATAGGCTATAACACATATAAAAGAATTTAAGCTAAGTAGGCTTGAATTAATCAAGTGTTTGGTCTCATTTTATAAAAAATAAAAAAAATGTTTCCAACAACCAATAAATATATAATAACAGTCTAGATAATATACTGTGAAATGGAATGCTGTACAACACCATTTATGATATAGATGAACATGCATCTTTTGTGTTCCTGTATGACCCAGTTCTCCTGTCTAACAATCTTCTGTAGAGCCGGTGTCTTGGTCGCTATCATCCTCACCAAGGACTTATTGGGTAGAGCATGTGCATACTTGTTAACGTTTAGGTCTACATAGTGACGTAGCACTGAAAACGCTGTGATATTGTGCACCATCTAAAGGAACAGAATGCTGAGTGTAATTTTCTATTGTACAATCATTTGACGAGCGAGGCTGTGCTCTGGCGTGTTGCACTATTAATGCTGATTAGGACAATTTGATTTATGAGAACTTGTAATTATCTCACCAGCAATATAGTATAAGTGTCAATCTTCTGGGAATTAAGAGGATTAATAAATTATTGTTTGACGGGAGTAATTGTCTTGATATTTAAAGTATGAAAGGTATAGCTACCTACTTTTATAGTCATGATTTATTTACAATATCTAATACTATCTTATAGAATTCTATAAATAAATAGGGTAGAATATTTGGTAGAATTTTGATTTATTTGAAAATCAATTTATGTCCCTGAAACAAGTCAGAACAAGCAGGTGTATATCACCTTGTGAACCCCGCAATAATCACAGGTTCTGACACTGGACAGTAGGTACGTCATCATAATGTACTTTGCATGATAATGTGGATACCATTGATGCTATTGGTTGTGCTGCACCATAAATTCAATGGCAGTTTGGTAGATTTCATAATAATGTGGGTAGGAGTATGATTTGCCACTTGAGATACATAAATATATACACAATATACATGGAAAATTAGAGCAATACAAATATCAGTTTGAATTAACCAATAAAAGAATAAAGGAAACTCTCAATATAATATTGTTTAGTAGATTTCTTTGACAAAAAGTACAATGTGTTGACGTTCTTTGTTACATTGTACTAAAGATTATTGGATTATCAAACAAATATTCCTTGAATAAATGAATGAATACAATTTAAATTTAGGGAGGTTTAAATCTGGGCCTTAAAGACAAAATAATGTTAAATAATAAATAAACCGTAATTGTTGGATTTGTTGGATAACCCTAAGGATTAGGATAAGTATTTGTACAACTGTAATATGTATGGGGGCTGATTCAGATTTTCACTCTCATAACTTACGCTCACAACCATGTTGAATTGCAGGGGGGGGGGGTAAAATAAATGTCAGTGTTTGCATGCAGGGAGAATGCTTTATTGTAGCATTTTGTACACAGATACTGACCAACATTACTGTTAAGCTGGCCATACACTATGCGATAACTCGCTCGAATTCGGCGAAATTTCGATTTCAAAAGATAAATCGTTCAAGTGTGTGGGAATGATTTTGTGGGCAGCTTTACACTGTTATTAGACTTTGACTAGAAAACATAATCTCTCATCTGTAATACTGGTTGCAATACTTCAATTTACCTCCCCTGCAATTCAACATGGTTTTGCCCATGAGAGTCTAAGTCATGAGTGTAAGTCATGAGAGTGTGAATCTGAATTTGGCCCTATGAGAAGGGTTAGAAGAAACAATGGCCCTGGAGGGTGACAGATTTAGAGGAAATCTGAGGAAACCTTAAGGAGGCCATTAATGAGAACGAGAACGGTTAAATACCGGCACCGACAAACGAAAAAGGAGAAATAAATTAGTAGTGCCCAGCACCTTCTCCCTATGTGCCAGTGACTCCGTCTTGACAGGGTCACACATATACAGCGTCGTCTCCAGGTGCACTGGACGCACCAGAGCATAGGAAGAAGGAGCTGGGCACTACTCCGGTGCTCGGCGAAGACATCTGTAACGTGAGTATGTTTTTATTTAAATTGAAGTTGTACATATCTGCAGCAACACATATCATTCAAACACATATCTTTAGTGGAATGTGATGTATTTATTGTCTTGTATATTGTACAGATATTGATAAATTGCTGTTTATATTCATGCACAAGGTCCATCACAATAGATTGTTTTCAGAGAACTTAACTTATGGCAATGTATTCAGCCTTCCCATCATTGTATTGACCCTATCATACTTCAGGGATCATTTTGCTATTTATGTATTAACTCAATGATGATGACAGCCGGTCCACATAAGTGGCATACTGGAGGTAGCAGCTGACAGTACTCAATGTTATTGGTTGAATTTGAACGAATGTAGCAGTGATGATGAATAATGACAATATATTAGCGGATCGCTCTTTTATTCACTTAGCAAGAAAGTGTTTATGGAACCCATTATTCATATGACACGTGTGATCCAGCATTTGCAGGAAAATTGCATTTTTCATGCCTTGGTTCAACTTGAAACCCAAAAATTAATATCTGTCAGATTTGACACAATCTGAACTTCTCATCTCTAGTTTAAATGCTTATAAAGGCTTCCCACTTATTCACTACACTACTACTTCAGCTGCAATCATCTGCTATCTTCCCAATTAGTACTTCATTCTTTGTCCACTGTGCTCCCATCCTCTTTGTCCCTAGACATTGTTCTTTGCTTTCTGCTTCACTTTCCACTACATATTGTGCCTCTATACAATCTGACCTCCAGAGTTTGGATTATGGTTGAGATAAGAGTTATTGTCAGGGCTATGCTCAGGGTTAAGATAATTGTAAGCATGCGTGGATCCAACAGTAATTTGATTAGACCGATTATCATGAAGTGTGCAATCAGAATCCAAGACTATGAACACTTTAGAGCATTATAACAAGAAGATAGGGACATCTTAAACTGTTTAGCTTCAATGTATTGTTTTTATTTCTGACCTAAAGACATTGTAGTGTTAATATGTCTTTTATTTATTGCTTGTTATTATCTTGATGCTTAAACAGTGCACTACATAATGCTTGATATAATAGGGATGGTCCATAGAATGGAAAGGTTAAGGTTAGGTTACGGGGAGAAGAGGCATAAGCGGATTTAATGGGAGGGTTAGGGTGAAGATTAGGATATGGGTTAGGGCTGCGGTCAGGTAAAATTTCTACCTTTTGCGTCATGAATACCAATCTTCTTTCCAGAGAATCCTCTCCGTTGGTTCCTTTTTTGTTTCTGTGGCTCTCTCGACACGACATCTTATTAATGCCGGGAACAGCCCTGTCGAAAAATGGACTATTCATACCAGCAAATAACACCCATGACAGTACACCAAATGGGTTTTACAACTAGAACAGACCTAGGAAGTATTGCTACCCCAGCAAAGTACTCAAGAAGAGAAATATGTCAATACATGTCAAAAATACAGGTTTACACATTTGTTTAAACTCCAACTAACAGGTTTACAATCAACATAAATACACTAAAGTATAAAGCTGTTGGCAAAAGTCAACTTTGAAAGAACTAATTGCCAACGTTCAAGCAAGTTTGAGAGGCAGCCAGATGGCAGGGTGTGTCATGTGCATAGCTCATATTGTATTACAGAAATTAGAATAGATCAGTCACACTATACTAGTAATTACACAGTAGTATTGGATAAGAAAACATACATCAATCCCTAACATGGGAGATTAAATCTTAACCACAAAAGTGTCAGAACCTCTTAAATATCTGTATTAACAGAAGATTAGCACTGATCATTTCCCTGGGTGATTGTTAAACAGATATACTGGTGATTACACAATGTCTTAAGAAGTACATAGGGTAAAAATTTAAGAAAGTGAAATTGGATGGTGCTTGCTAATATACACATATAATATTAGGACGAGGGAATAAACATTAACTAGGGTTAGGACTAGGGTTATTGCTAGAGCTAGGGTTAGGGTAGGGTTAAGGCTAGATTTAGGAGTCAGCTGTCTGCATCAGAAGGACAGCTTCCACTATGCTATGTCCCCCCACAAGCACATTACTCTGTCCCTCTAACTCAAGGCCAAATCCTAACCTTAGCCCTAACCCATGCTGCAACCCTAGCCCTAACTTTAACCCTAAACCTAACTTTAGTCCTAACACTAACCCTAACTCTAGTCAGGGCCTCCAAGAGCATATAAACTGGAAGGTGGTAGGTTCAGGGGAAATGTCCGTAAGAATTACTTCACTGAAAGGATAGTTGATGAGTGGAATAGCCTCCCATCAGAAGTGGTGGAGGCTAATACTACAGAACAGTTTAAGCATGCTTGGGATAAATATAAGGGTATTGTCAAACAAAATATAGAATAAATTTGGGTTGGTATAGTTTTAAAATACACAACTGGGCAGACTGGATGGGCCATGTGGCTCTTATCTGCCGTCACTTTCTATGTTTCTATGTTTCTATGTTTCTATGTTCTGGACCCTGGTACAACAACTTCCTGGGGCTCCCTCATATTTATTCATTAGAATTATATTTATGCCGCAACACACCATTGCCATCCATTGGGGGCATGGCTGTGTATCCTTGAATGCATACCTAACAGGTTTAAAGCACTAGACCTTCAGAAACAAAAGTATATATATGTGTGTGTGTGTGTGTGTGTGTGTGTGTGTGCGTGTGTATGTATGTTGTGTGTGAAAACCTCTCAAGGGGGAATGTGTTCAAGTAGGATGCATTGTAAATAGTTATGCTTAAACAGCCTTCTTCTCCTTACCCAAAGGAGCAGTTCTCACTGCAGATCGCTCTTAGTACTGAGTTTAAAAAAACCTCATCTTAAATCTACATTTTCTGGCCCCTTGGCAGCCACGGGCCCAGATAAATAGTACATTTAGCTCTAACCTTAACCCTTATCCTAGCTCTAACCCTAACCCTAGCTCTAACACTAACTCTATCTCTAACACTAAACCTAGCTCGAGTAAGGATTAGATTCACAAGAAATCATTTTCATTTTACACTTACTGTATATGTCTCATGATTGGAAAGCATCTGGGTGATCCTGTTGAACCACTATAATAATTGTGTTATATAAAGTTGAGCCATGTCACGAGCATCAGCAAAGACACGTTAGGTCTAGATAATTCTTTAGATGTCGGGGAGATCCTATCAAGTCAACTGCGTGAGTAGAAAAATATACACTAGATGTTTATTATGTTTGTTTTATTTGTTCTGGTTGTGTTGCAATGAGTAGGATTAATATAACAGAAATCACTGTAGTCTGTGCACAGGTAGGATGGAGAACAGGATNAGTGACCTATATGAGAATAATTTGGCTGGTAAAATGCAGCCTGTGGGGAAAAGCTGGTGGGACAAACCTCCTGCCAGGTGGACACAATATAATCCAGTGAGTGGCTTCAGGAAGAGAAGTCAAAACCCTTTTACATTTGTTTTGTTTTTACTTTAAAGTCCAAAAACATAAAATATTATCCCCAACACCTGATTATTTTTCTGTATTACAAATAATTTTAATAACATTAACAAGGTTCCTGTAGATCTAATAACATAGTTATGGATCACTCAGATTTTCATATATTTCTAGCTGGAAGTCCTTAGTTTATTCGTGGTTATGTATTGTGCTTGAAAAATTTCAATGACAGAAAATTTTATTTTTTTGGACTAAATTAGACAACATAGCCTGTGGGTCTGTTTTATGCTTGTATAAGAAACAGTAAAAGTATTGTATATAGAGGAATGGAATGGTATAATGCCTTTCTCTGGTTATGCAGTTATTATTTTAGACATACTCTACCCATATTTCCAATCGTATGATTGGAACAATTTATCTTATAGTGTATGGCCTGCGTTAGTCATGAGAGTGTAAGTCTGAATCTGGCTCAATGACTTATCGGCTTTTTTAGCTCATTTTAAATTGATAATGTCATTATTGTAATATAATAGTATTTACAAATCATACATGGCCCTGGAGAGCTGCTATAACTATAGGGAAGTGTTTTCCAACTTGAAACACACAAACATTCTCCCTGGGGCTTAGAACACACAAGCCAGTAACCTGGAGAAATATACTTCATACACATATCCAGTGACTCTATCACACAAGTAAAGTGTTATTATACATAACCAGTCTGTAATGTATCTTAAAATGCCTGCATGACTATTATTTGTATAATATATATAAATAGTGCCATCTTGCACTGTTCGTTGTATTTCTATTAACCCCTTCAAGATGCGCCCTATTTGATCCCTAAAGACCAAGCCCTATTTTACAAATCTGACAGGTTACACTTTATGTGGTAATAACTTTTTCATGCTTTTACTTATCAAAATACTAGTTAATAAATATGCCATCATTTTTTAAACCTCCTTTAACATTTTTAGTACAAAGGGAGGCTCATAAACTTAGTAGCAATTTGTAGATAATAGAAAGTTTCAAAAATGTTTGGGCCAGTTTGCATATGACTTTGAGCAGCCTGCGTGTTAGACACCCCCATAAATAACCCAATTTATAAATCTGCACCCCTCAAAGTATCAAAAACAGCACTCTGGAAGTTTGTTAAGCCTTTAGGTGTTTAATAAGAATTAATGCAACGTGAGGGTTAAATTAAAAAATGTCCTTTTTTTAGCAAATTTTACATGTTAATCCATTTTATTCTGGACCGATATATCCCATATATGGTTGTAAAATGCTATCTGGGTACACAGTAGGGGTCAGAAGTGAAGGAGCGGCTTCACTTCATTCATGGATTTAATTACTGGGGTCATATTTAGGTCATAGAGTCACTGAATATTTTTAGGGAGTTGT
This sequence comes from Platyplectrum ornatum, assembly GCA_016617825.1. Lineage (NCBI taxonomy): Eukaryota > Metazoa > Chordata > Amphibia > Anura > Limnodynastidae > Platyplectrum > Platyplectrum ornatum. The sequence continues at coordinate 29,634 of JABWIB010003494.1, read as the reverse complement.
ATACCTAGATAACAAAAAGAAGTGTGAGTCCATGATAATTTGAAATTCATTTCCCATTTTGGACATGTGTTTGGATTTAGTAACAAAACTATTTTTCCTGGTTCATTTTAAGACCAAATACAATTCCATGTTCTACAGCTTTCTCCAATATTTTATGTAATGTGTATTAGAAATATATAACAGAAGATAATCTGCAAATGCTAATAATTGAATTTCATAAGTGTCAATATGAATCAAAATGAAGGATTGTAAAAATCTCAATAATGGCTATATTGAAAAGTAGAGGTGAGAGTGGGCATCCTGGTTCCTGTGGACATTGTAAGGGGAATGCTATAAATGCCATTAATAACCAGTGGGGCCGATGGTTTAGTATGAATTAATGTAATAAATTTGGAAAAAAATTTGACCAAATGCTCTAAATTCAAATATTCTTTGTAAAATGTTTTTGCATATTTGAAAGTAAATGAGGTTTTCCGTGTTGTTTTTGCGAAGCTGCCACAATTGCAGTATGAACACCTTTCACTGAAAATCTATCATGTACAAATCCTTACTGATGGGAAGTAAGAATTTGATGAAGTAGGAAATACTGAGAACGCAAATTGTGCAATGTTTACAGACACGTGATGTGAAACGTGAAAAATGCTCTTTATAAAGCAATGTACTTGTATAATTATTATTATAATATTGTAAATGGTCATTTTTATTTTCTCTTTTAGGTCGAAAGTCAAAATGAAACAAACTGTGGACTTTCTTACTATGTAATGTAACATTATATACAACAATAACTTTATATCTGTTTAAAAATACTCGAATCATTCGAATATAAAATATCTTTTGTGTAAATTCTTTCTTTAGGTATTTTAGAAATGTTATAATCACAAGCAGTAGTTACAAATATCCTTATAGAGGAAGCATAAATAACAAATCAGAGTAATATTACAAAATTTACTCTGGAAAGAGCCACAATAGTGAACATTTACAGGGAGAAAAACTAACAAAAAATGTCATGTAACAATTTGTGAATGTAGTTAAAGAAATCTGCAAAAAAGGAGAGAATGAGGAAGCCATGGGGTGAGGCGAAATCATACTGACTAAAACTGGGTACAATTCTCACGAAACACAACCTCTGGCTTGCAGTTAGTCCGATGTTGGTAAAGTTTGCCTGCTCACATGACCTGGTGTAAACCAATGACCAGAAAATGGAAGCTATCAAATACACATCCACATATATTCACATATATATTCACATATATTCACATCCACATATATTTTACATATATTTCTCAGGAGGAACATTATTGCTTATACATTGCAGTACACATAACAATGTCATAACATATACATCTTATGTTTATCAGCAGTAGTTGAGACAAGGAGGACAGCCTAACTCTATACTCCGGTGGCTGTCCCTATCTCCCCCCACTAGCTTTCTCACGACCAACTACCTTGAACTCTCATGGCAGTTATAAATCCCTACACTTCTCTAATCCCCTTAAACAAATGCCCATCCTATATATTCTGTATATTCTGCAGTCTGCAGCTTAAGAGGAGACTCCTAGTGGATGCCAGCGTCTCCCTCCGTCTCACAAATTCATATAACATAATGGGCTTTTTTCAGATGGAGGCCTGGGGCTACTGTTCCATCCGTCCCATTTTTAAACTGGCCCTGCATACAATTGCATATTATTCTGCATTCACATAAGTAAAATGGATATTAAACATTTAAATGTTAAATAGTTTACCTTCAATTTGATCGATATGTGTGTTTTTTTCTGTGTGGCTCTGTGGAAACTGTGTAATAAAGGATAACAATAATAATAATATTTAAATTGTTAATAACAACGATTAATAAAATATTGTATAGTCAATAAATAAATGTAATGTTAATATTCCAGAGAGAGCGTTACTGGGAGACGTGTAAGATCTTCCTGATCTGCATCACAACCTGTACCATTATCACGGCAATTGGAGTCGTAATTGTAATTTCGGTTGTTTTGGGGCGTAATCCATCTAACAATGGTAATACCGGGAATCCTACCAGCCAGTCTACAACCATCCAATCAACAACTGATGAGACTACATTACAATACTATCTTCACCTCTCAGATATTAAGGTAAGGGGAATGAATTGCTTAGGACCAGATTCAGACTGCCTATTAACTTATATGGAATGTGTAAATTCTCCATGCGTTTTGTACATGTGATGAGTATTCATTGAAATGCACTACGACCAATCCTGATGGAATCAATACAACGTGTATGCATGTAGAACAGGGGGAGGCATTTAAATTCTACACTAACAGATTGACTAACAATGGACTATGCAAAACCCATTTTTCTGCACCTGCCCTTTTTTAAGTGGGGCAAGTGTGTAGGGGTTAGGTTGGATACTAAGTTCAGAATTTTGAAGGGGAATGTGCTACCCTCACACATAATGACTTTAGGATACAATGTGCAGGGTCAATGTATAGGATGGTTTCCGTATAATATTATAAAAAATAATACTGATAACAATAAATATTTTTATTATTATTATTAATCATTATAAATTTTAAAAGTGAACTAAATTCCCCATTCCATACTATGAGACCAGTATGACCAAAATCATCTCCAGAAATAGCTGTTACTTTTCTTTAAGTGAAAGACTGACGACAGAGGAATGATACATTAAATAACAATCAAATGTTACTATCTATCTATCTATCTATCTATCTATCTATCTATCTATCTATCTATCCGTCTATCTATAGTTTTATTTATCTAATGTCAATCAGTCATGTTCTATGTTATTTGTTAATTTATGAATGAAATAAATGCACATTTACAAAGCAAAAAAAAATAAAAGACAAAACAATAAAAACACAATTAATCATTACACAGTTATTGAGATTCCCAATAAATATATATTTATTAAAGGAGAGTAAACTGCTTGAGAATGTATTTAAAGTATTCGTATCTGTTATGTAAAACCAATAGATTGAAACATTTGGAGGAGGATGGATTCGATGTGCCCGCTACAGAAGAAATGATATAGAATATACAAGTATAAATGACAGAATCTTTGGAAGAACTATATATGAAAACAAATCCAAAATATCCATCTGCATCTTACAAATTCAGCCTGGGGGCTTGCGTCTCCCTAACTGGAACTTACAGGCGAACATTCATGGCTTTGTGACTCAGGTAAAAATGTCATCGGCCGATTTATAAATTTATATTACTCCCAGTAAGATCACATTTACATAACTACTATTAAATTAATAAAACACATAGTTTCCTATTTAATGGTTACTCCTGGAAAGACTTTGGACCCTCTGGATTTTATATTATGCAAAGAAAGAGTAGGGTATAAGAGCATAAGTTACGTCCCGCAGCAAACTATGTTCCACTCCCAAATTGTGGAAACCTTTCCATTTCATGCCCTATTCCTTGCTACCAATGGAATTCATATTGTGGGAAACCACATTCATGAACCCTAAATAATATCCTGGCTACAAGATAATCATAAGCCAATAAACCCTTGTGTAATTTGGGACTCTGGGATCATGGCGTTCCAAGGAAACCCATGTGAAAGACCATGCTATTCATTAAAGGTAATATTCGGTACAAATATATGATTGAAAAATGTATCTGATTCTATATATTCCATTCTCAGGGCTCCCTATGGGTCGGTGTCATAAATGGAACGGGCAATCCGGCAGTCACGTTTATGGTGACCTGTGGTCAGATTTTCTTCATACCCAGGAATAGTGTCCACTGGATGAAGAATGTCGGAGACGCAATCTCCACCCTGGTGCTGTTTATCTCAACTCACGAGGAATTTTTAACAGCCGAGCTTGATCTCGTATTTTCTGAAACAGATGAAAATATATTGACCAGAGCACTTAGCGTGAGTCCTCAAATCTCTGTACACCCATATAAAGATTGAACTTTTGTATTAAGTACCCCCCGTTAGTTACCAGTACCGTGGACCATACCATTTATCAGAAGGAGGCGAGACCTGATTACACAGTCAACAGCATCACATCCTACCGCCAAGAATTTGCCGCCCTGCTCCACTTTGGGGGAGGGAAAATCGTCCCCTTGCCCTCCTGTTCCTATGCCCCTGCAGGCTCCCTATTCCCATTGACAGGAGATCTGACAGAAGGCCGCTTGTTTTAGTGCAGCCGCTAGTCACCCATCCTCTCCATGCACCTTCCAAAGCAGCAGCCACTGCCAGGGAGAAGATTGTCTATTACACACATTCTTCATTTAATACTGGTCAGTGCTGCTCCCCAGGTCCTGGTGCCTTAGGCAACTACCCAGAGGCTGCCTAATGGAAGCGCCATACCTGGTTTCATTGAATAGGATATGAGGGGATGCCAGGCAACTATGGCTTATGCCAATGTCTTCCAATATTATACATTAGGTGGTGTAAACTGTAGATATATGCGTCTAGGATGACTATTTTCTTATATTAAACAATCATGTTGTTTTACCTTTTTCTTTATTTAGCCCTTTGGTGGAATTGATTTTATTAGGAGTTTTAGACATCAAAATGAAGCACAAGTAATAAATCTTCTTTTAAACAACGTGAGTGCCACCAGAAGAGAGTATCTACAGTCTGATGCCGTGGAGGTCTGGAAGTACTTTTATGACCTTGAAGGTACAAATAACGTTATTACATATTAAACATTCACTAAAAGTTTACCTTCATCTGTAAATGGGATATAATATGTTCTAATGGTAATTGGCAGCGAGTTGAAATGAGATCAGACATTGATGTTTCTCTGTGACCCTAAACTACACACTATACATGCATTTTCACTATGAACTTTACATATGTGGGTAAAAGTTTATTTTTCATGTTTAATGTAATGTTATGATAGTTTTATAGTGATCTGAACTGTTTGTACAATCTGCACACATTAGCAGTCTTAAGGTCAGGGTTTTAACAAAACTACCGCACAATCTAAGCATTCAGCTCAAAGAAACCGCAACATGGAACATTCTTTAAGAGTCGTTTTCAGAACTTAAGTTGGAGATTTTCCAAATTTCAGATCGGATTTTGAGAACAAGTTGCCATATTTAAATGTTCAAAACTGGTTCCTTGATTGGTAACTTCACTGTCCCATTTCCTGTTATGATAAAAAAAAAAAAATTCTTTGCACATAAATACCAATTCATTTGTCAGATCTTCAAATAATTTTCATTTAATATTTACTTAATATACCCTGGTATAAAGCAGTTATACGGCATTAGACCTCTGTTAGTACTATAGCATCGGACCTCGGTTGATTATATGCCATCGGACCTCTGCTGGTGCTGAGCTCTGAGTTCGGAGGCCAGGATCTGGTTCACTGTTATTTGAAGACAAAAGACATATAAAGACATCACAGGTCTCAAACTCTGACGGCTCTGCGTATATATATACCTTCTACTTTACTGTATGTTTCACCTACAACTGTGAGAACTATTGTATTGTTTATTTTTAGGTGCAGCAAAATCACTGTATAATGGAATAGAGGTAACATGGGCTGGTTTCTATAAGAACACTACAGGACTGACAGAGAAGGAGATTATTTATGGCAACTCAATATACTCGGTAATACAATGTGTTTTACGGAATATTGAAAATTTCTGTTTTTTAGGAAATTTATACAAATCACATGAGTATATTACACATGTAATACAAAAAATCATTAATCAGGGCTTAGATTACTGTTTTTTAGTATCACAAGTGCAACCATAGTACATATACTGTGTATGTGTCACCATGGCAGGCACAGGTCAATGACACTGGTGCGACTCAATAATATAGAGAGCAACCTAGTGACAACTAACCAATATAGAGAGCATCCTAGTGACCTCTCACCAATATAGAGAGCATCCTAGTGACCTCTCACCAATATAGAGAGCATCCTAGTGACAACTAACCAATGTAAAGAGCATCTAGTTGCTGCCACCAAATACAGACAATATCTTAACTCTCTCAAAACATAAGTTGCTGGGTGGCCTGAAAAGACCCCCGGATTACTCGGAAAATTTCCTGTAAGGACTATGGACTAAGATGCCCCAAAATATTTTTCAACAAGTTTAAACTAGACTTTATGTTTATATTATAATGAATTATCTGACGTCAGGAATGCATGCTATAATAATACTGTATTACGTTTATGTTTCTAGCATCCAGATACTCTGAGTATAGGAGTGTTGACTTTAAAACCATATGCTCTTTTGGACCCACTTCACCACTTAGACGCACACGTGTTGGGATATGTTCTAAGAGGCTGTGCCAGGGTAAGACAATGTACAGATTTACAGTAATCATCCTGCTTCAAACAATAACCCTGCATTTACCTGATATTTCCCAGACTACCACAATGTCAGAAGGAAAGACCAACCACCCGACACTAGTGTGTTCTTTTTTCGCTATACCTATAAAATACATGAGTCTGACAATATTATCCAATAAAAGTTTTATCCAGTATAAGGCCCCAGAGATGTTTTGCAAGCATGGTAACTGGATGTTATTTACTTGTGTGGCTCAGTCTTGAGAAAGTTAATGCTTAAAACAACGGTTCCCAAACTTGGGAGGAGAGGACACTCTAGGAGTTTGTAGCTGCTGCAGTTTTTATAGCTTATAGTGTGAGCATTTTCTTTTCTATTCCATTTTTATTTCCAGGTTGGAATGATTGCCACAANAAGTGTTGAATTTGACATTCGGGTGGGGGACGTGGTCTATTTTCCTGTTGGAGTACAGCATTACATAAAAAGTACATGTGCAGAAGATTTCATACTGATCCGAGCTTTCAGTACACCTGGAGAGGTAAGAACACAGGACTACGTAGGCCTGAGAGTAGCCCTGCTAATTTTAATCAATTTAAATCATCAAAATGTTATAAAACGACAGCTTTTAGACCTGTAGGTGTGGTCATTCCTTTTTCATTAGATAAAGCTGGCCATTCACAAGACCATTTTTAACCCAAATCCACGATTTTTGTAGATTTGGACAAAAAATTGTCTAGTGTGTGGCCAGCTGAATAAAAAAACAGCAATAAAATAAAATAAAATTTTCAACGCTGGGGCACAGTATTGTTATAAATCCAAATTCTTAATTAAACGCCCAAAACATTCACACTCACCTCTCACCAGCTTCGAGACAGCAGTGACAAAGACAGGCAAGATATCGTTCTAGTGAACTGTGCCAAAGACAGAGCGATTTTTACCTGTTTTTTCCGCACTGATTTTCACTAGAATGATATCGTTCTAGTGGATGCACAGCATAAGATGAGGAGAATAATAAATGGTATATTGGAGATTTCCCATAGCGCTTCAGTTTCATTTTCACTTTTGAAGTCTGAACAAGATGATAAGAAGTTCCTCAGGTGGAAAACAGGATGCCACTTGGTTATATTTCAGAAAAAAGATGGTCCGTGGTAAATCTGGATGTAAATCAGTATATAAAACATGCAGTAAATTAATGTCAGGACTTATGAAAGACCATTACACCAAGGGGTATATTTACTAAGCGGCGAAATTACAGTAAGATTGGAAAGTGGGGATGTTGCCCATAGCAACTAATCAGATTCAAGCTCTCAGTTTCATTTGACACACTGGAGAATGTGAACTCGAATCTGATTGGCTGCTATAAGCAACATCCCCATTTCACTGCAATCTCGCCGCTTAGTAAATATACCCCCAAATGTGCTTCACATTTGTGATAATGATGATGGAAATTGTTATTCCAGAAGCGAAGATACAATGACTTGGAAATGAAAATGAATATGTAGCTGAATAAATANATGAAACCAGGGCTGCACAATTTAAATTAAATAATTATATCAATTTAAACAAAATATAAAAATATTAAAATTCAGGGTAACATGATTTAAATCAAATACACATTTGTACAACCTAAAACACACAACAGATGAAAAGGCAGGTAAGCTGGGTGCATGTACAGAGCCTTTTTTGGACAACTGTAAAGATGTGGATAAAGACAAGAACATGTTTCACTCAGACTCAAACAAGTGAATGATTGAGACTAATTGTGTTTCTTGATGCAAAAATAATTTTAATTATAAAATCAGATTTAAATAAAAATAATTCGTATTTTTAAATCTGATTTTTATGCAACCCTGCTGTTGTTACCTTTGAGACATCCTTGTTTTTCTTCTGCTATGAGGACCATGGGGGGAATTCATTAAATGACGATTTCCAAAAATCGTCAGTGGCTGACGATATTGCTGACGATTTCGTCGAATGGGTATTCACTAAGTGACGAATGTGTATTTTTTCGTCATTTAGTTTGACGTTTACAGATCGTCAATGGATATCGTCAGCATTCGTCAGCCATTACATATCGTCAATACAAATCGTCATTTACTGAATACTATACATCACCAGTCATTGACGATTTCATATCACTGGTGAACGCTGATGATATGAAATCTCTGCAGAATTTGTCATTTAGTGAATTCCCCCCCATGTGTAATCTGTGATTATCCAGTTGTTCTTGGATTTAGAATCTTGTATTTTCCCCTTATGACTTATAAATACATTGGTAGCTTTGATGCTTGCCTCTGCCATGTTCTCTCTTCAGATCTTTCCTATCTGATGATGATGATGAGCAACCATTTGGTCTGTTATTGGACCTCTTCACTTTACCTTTCCCTTTCCACTCACTCGACTTCATTTACTTCCTTTCATCCCTTTCTGACCATTTCCTTCACCCCTTTTACTCCAATACCAACTCTGCCTCCCAAGTCTGCTTTAATTCTAGGTAATCTTGCTGCTATTGACCCTGGCTACTTTTCTGCCTCAATGCTCCCCAAGATCGTGGACCCACTCACCAACCACCACATTCCAAATGCACCAGTACAACAATACAAAAAGCTGTGTACTCATACATTCAGTCTACACTTTAAATCCAGGTTCTCCTCATACAGATCTTTAGACCATCATATTTGAAATTAATTATTACTTCAAACTCAGTCTCTTTTGCAGTCTCTTCTAACCTCTGCTGATTCACCAAACTTCAATCTGATACTGCTTGTTTCTTTTTTTGGCCTGATGCTTATTTCTCATCACGTGATTTACACTAGGTGAGAGGTATGGTAATCGCACAGTAAAGGTTGGGTTAGGCCCTCACGTGCCATTCCAAAAGAGATTTCTGTACCTCCTAGGGTCCTACTATCATAATGTGGTTGACATTTTATGTTCAATATTTATAAACAGATTCAGACAGTATTTTAAAAGCATACATTTTTATACATTTTAATTGAACCCCATGTTTTGTAAATAGGTTTTGTCCAGGTAGTGATTTGCAGCTTTAGGTGCAGTTACTTCTTACACTGGATGAGCCCCATAGTGTTAAAAACCCACTGATGTGTTATGGCCACTGATCCTTGGGTACAATGTGGCAACAGCCTCAGGCTTTCCTCTTCTCGGAGCCCAGCAGTACCAGCATCCTTCTCACACCCATGAAGGTTACTCCACTGCTTTTATATTTGTATTTTGCAAATTTTCTGATATATTACCTGTAGTTCAAATGAAATCTAACAGTAATGCAGAATGCTGAACATGACTATTTATTTTTCAGGTCCACACATTGTTCATGGATTATTACTTAACAGCCATACCGGTTAATATATTAGTGCAACTTTTCCAGAAAAATGTCAGTGACTTTAGACTACTTTCTGCGGTCAGTAATAACATCACTGTGGTGTCTTCTTATGGAAATATCTGCAAAATTCCACAAACAACTTCAATGTCCAGCTCAACAACAACATCATCAGCTATAACAAAATCATCAAATGTTATTGAAATCTCAACCATATCAGCTGTAAAAAGTACAACAAATCAAACTACTACTGTAACAACACCCTTACCAACAGAACAAAGAACAACAATCCCAACTACTACTGTAACAACTCCCTTAACGACAGGAGCAAGTACAACAAATCCAACTACTAATGTAACAACTCCCTTAACAACAGAAGAAAGTACAAAAATTCAAACTACTACTGTAACAACTCCCTTAACAACAGAAGAAAGTACAACAGTTCCAACTACTACTGTAGCAACACCCTTAACAACTAAAGAAAGTACAATAAAACCAACTACTACTGTAACAACACCTTTCCAAACAGAAGCAAGAAAAACAATCCCAAGTACTACCATAACAACTCCCTTAACAACCGAAGAAAGTACAACAAATCCAACTACCACTGTAACAACTCGCTTAACAACAGAAGAAAGTACAACAATTTCAACTACTACTGTAACAACACCCTTAACAACAGAAGAAAGTACAACAGTTCCAACTACTACTGCAACAACAACATTAACAACAGAAGAAAGTACAACAAATCCAACTACTACTGCAACAACTCACTTAACATCAGTAGAAAGTACAACAAATCCAACTACTACTGCAACAACTCACTTAACATCAGAAGAAAGTACAACAATTCCAACTACTACTGTAACAACACCCTTAACAACAGAAGAAAGTACAACAAATCCAACTACTACTGTAACAACACCCTTAACAACAGAAGAAAGTACAACAAATCCAACTACTACTGTAACTACACCCTTAACAACAGAAGAAAGTACAACAGTTCCAACTACTACTGTAACAACTCCCTTAACAACAGAAGAAAGTACAACAGT
>JABWIB010003494.1:0-16391 GCA_016617825.1 Platyplectrum ornatum | reverse complement strand
TTCCAACTACTACTGTAACAACCCCCATAACAACAGAAGAAAGTACAACAATTCCAAATACTGTAACAACACCCTTAACAACAGAAGAAAGTACAACAAATCCAACTACTGCTGTAACAACTCCCTTAACATCAGAAGAAAGTACAACAGTTCCAACAACTACTGTAACAACTCCCTTAACCACAGAAGAAAGTACAACAAATCCAACTACTACTGTAACAACTTCCTTAACAACAGAGGAAAGTACAACAATTCCAACTACTACTGTAACAACTCCCTTAACATCAGAAGAAAGTACAACAATTCCAATTACTACTGTAACTACACCCTTAACAACAGAAGAAAGTACAACAAATCCAACTACTACTGTAACAACTCCCTTAACAACAGAAGAAAGTACAACAAATCCAACTACTACTGTAACAACTCCCTTAACAACAGAAGAAAGTACAACAGTTCCAACTACTACTATAACTACACCGTTAACAACAGAAGAAAGTACAACAGTTCCAACTACTAGTGTAACAACTCCCTTAACAACAGAAGAAAGTACAACAAATCCAACTACTACTGTAACAACATCCTTAACAACAGAAGAAAGTACAACAAATCCAACTACTACTGTAACAACATCCTTAACAACAGAAGAAAGTACAACAGTTCCAACTACTACTGTAACAACTCCCTTAACATCAGAAGAAAGTACAACAAAAGAAGATTTTGAAATCATTTTTGTTACGGATGAATACGATTGAGTCGTTGATGTTAATGTATACCAGGGAGCGCTATCGTATCGTTATAGAAGTTATTAACATTGTGAGTGTTTTTCCAGTGTTTNCACATGTGGACATTAGCGAATCTGTGCTGCAATGTGAGGAATATTTTACATTATGTACATGCAGGGAAAGTTCCTCTCTCATATAATAGTGTTTTCACAGTGTAAATGCTCCTTCCCCTCCTTGTGCTCCCTTTACACTTGCATCTAAATTGCATAATTTTCAAATTCTGGATTGGCTCTGTGTATTATTATTATTATTATTATTAATAACATTTATTTATTAGGTACCACAAAGCGCCATTCAATGAGGGGTATGCAGAAAATATTTGTATTATTATAAATATTGATATTATTTTATAATTAATAAATTATTTTAATAAGAATCTGTGTGAGGTTACATACAGTATTGTAGGTGGACGGGAGAGACAGGTCCGGCCCAGGGGACAGAGTATCATATATGATATCTGCTTATGTACATCTGGTGAGCACATTCCGGTGCACTTCTAAATGGTTGGTTGTATAAGTGGTGAACCGGACATAAAGCTGGAACCGGTCCAGTATTTGGGTTGACAGGTTAATTATTGTGTTGTTCATCTGACTTCTACTTTTAGATGGTTTATAATAATTTCTTCATAACACTTCTTCTTACCTGCAAATCATGTGTTCTGATTGGATAGGGAATGGCCTTTATATTAAAGACTATATTGCACACAGGGTCACCTTCAGAAACAGTGGGGCCTGGGACTCCCCCCCACCTATGTCACCCACATTCCACGNGGGCCCATAATACATTGTACTCTTTTTGCTACCGCTAATCGGTGCCGGCAACATGACTTCTCAGTCCTCACAGGAGTCATTCCGCCAGCGCCGGGCCCCCACCATGCTCGGGCCTGGAACAGTATTGTACAATCTAATAAGTAGACCTATTATTCCCACATGTAAATAGCAATAATCCCTTCTGTATTCCTCTTCTAACACTGAATTCAGAAAATATTTTCACTAGATGGCGCTCCAATCCTCAAGGAGACACTCTTTCTATGATGTATCCAGTCATTGGTGAGTATCCTTCTTTTCCTGATCACTTTTGGTGCCACAGGTGCTGTTCTTCTCTCCCCAGTGACACTTCAAATCACGCAGAAATGATTATTCTTTTTCTTTAAATAAACACCAAACGCTTTCCAGCGAATATAATAAAAAAGTATCTTTCTCCAGACTGTGTATGGATTCTTATTAATTTGTTACAATATAACATGATGAGGCACAATATCATATGCTCAATACAATCAAAACAGCTCCGGTTCAAGCAGGATAGATATTACAAGGGCTCAGTCACTTTCTGAACCATACCGAGACTGCTTCTCCGTATATCATCACATAACATGTATCATAAACATGTTCCTATGCCCCCTACCACCAATCTTCCTCAGGGTGTGCTTATGGGGCTATTTTTTTTCCTTCCTTTTAAATCCTATCTGACATCATTTGATGATGTCATCCATAATTGCCACTGTACCAAATTTAAATAATCCATATTAGTGGTCGAAGTGNAAATGTAGAAGTGGCGGTATGGACATTTAGAAGTGGCGGTATGAAAACACTGAATGTAATAGAAGTCAATGGAGATTTGTAGTTTTTCAATTACATCGTTGGGAGAAGTGCCGGTATGGCATACCCCCGTATACACCCCCACTTCAAGCCCTGATCCATATTCCAAATCCTAACATACATTTTCATCTAAAACCAACAAACATTTTATCAATTAACTTAACTTAATTAAAAACAAAGTTATATAAAATCCCCCACCAATGCCTTCCGAGACTCCCCACATGTCTGCCTTTAATTCAATCCTCGAATCCCTCCGAAATATTGCATATTGTCCCATTGATCAACAATCTTGTGTGTGTATATATATATATACCCATTGTATCCCTGTGTACTGTCACTTTAAGTCTGATTGTGTTATTTGCCCACATTAATTGCATGCAGACTTTATCTCTGACCTCTGTCACTTCTTATTGGTCAAGAGGAGTTGGCAGTCTTTGCAAAGTTTGGGGAGGAGTGAACACCGCTGTGCTGGAAGTGAAAGGAACGAGTGTCCTGCAGAGCCTGGAACAAGAGTGTGCTGCAGACCTTGAAGGGAGAAGATCATGCTGCTGGCGTTTTGGAGAGGGCAGCTGCGGTTTGGTGCTGTAGCTAAGGACAAGGAGAGGGACTGCTGAGATCGTTGCCTGAGTGCCAGAGATCCAGAGTACCACTGGAAGCAGCTGCTGTGTAACCTGATCATTGGAAGAAGACTTCGTTTGGGAACCGGAGTGTGAGCACAAGAGAGAAGCCAGATAGACCTTCTGCAGTAAAGACTGAGCATCGGAAAGCAGGTTTCAGGGGACACTTAAATCACACTTTGGGAAGTTATTCCCAAAGTGTGATATTCACGTTAGTTTCATTCACGATAGCCTGCATAGTAACTGCCATGAGTACTATGTCAACTTTCGATGAATGAAAACCTGTAAAAAAAAAATGTTAATGTTAAAAAATTAAAGGTTAATCCCTGCCTGCCCTGGAAAAATGTTCACGCGACAAAATATCATTGGGGTCAAACTGCTTACTAGACCCGTATGAGTTCCTTTAAGGGGTGTAGTTCATAATATTGTATAACTTGTTGGGGGATTTTACGCTACTGATACAACCAGTGGCTCTGCAAATGCAACATGGAGCACTAAAACCATTCCAGCTGAACCTGCACTAAAAAAAGCCATATGCCGCTTCTTCACTTCTGAGTCCTACGGTATACCCAAATAGCATTTTACAAGCATATATGGGATATTTCTGAAATCTGCAGAATCAGGGGATTACATTATAAGTTTTGTCTCATGGATAACATCTGTCCTGGGTAACATTGGTCCAGAATAAAATGGATTAACATGGAAAATGTGCTAAAAGAGGGAAATTTAAAAATGTTACCCTCACTTTGCTTTAATTCTTGTTAAACACCTAAAGGGTTAACAAACTTCCAGAGTGCTGTTTTGGATACTCTGACTGCTGCAGTTTTCTAAATGGGGTCATTTATGGGGGTATCTATGGGTATCTATGGGGGTATCTATCACGCAGGCCACATCCCTCAAAGCCACATCCAACGTCAACTGGTACCTACATTTTTTGAAACTTTCAAATTTTCTTAAAATTGTGAAAAATTGCTACTAAGTTTATGAGCCGCCTACCACCCTAAAATAATAAAAGGATCTTTAAAAAATGATGGCAACAGTAGACATATTGAAAAGTAAAAGTAGACATANTGAAATTATTATTTAGTAACAATTTAGTGTGGTATGACTATCTGTGTTACAAGTAGAAATTGTAACATTTTGAAAATGCCCAAATGAGAGCACATTCTCCAGTGTGTAAAATGAAACTGAGAGCTTGAGTTTGATTGGTTGCTATGGTAAACATCCCTACTTTCCTACTGCAATCTCACCGCTTAGTAAAGAGACCCCAATGTGTATAACTCCGTATGTGACCTGTGTGAAATCATTTATGTATAAGTGAATACTAAAAGTTTTGATCATGATTATTCTAAAAGTGTTGATATAATCTTCCATTCAAAAAAGTGACTTTTGTAAAATAAATAAAATAATCTGTGTTCTATCACCACACTAATAAAATCACACATTAAAATCAAATCCTCCATTCAAAAAGTGACTTGTGTAAATAAATATCTGAAGGTGATCTGTGCAAAACCATCATACTACACATATCAAAACCTTATATACATAAAGAGACAGTCGTGCTAACAGAAGGACAGCCTCGCTCTGCCTCCTTGGACTATGTACGCTAAAATGACAACTGTGCTTCTAATCCGACTTCTAAAGTGACCACCATGCCCCTAATCTGACTTCATATTGAATGCTATACTCTACCTAAAGAGACTGTGAGTCATGTGGATAACAATCATGCTACTGCCTCTCTATGAATGCTTGCAGACAATCTTCCTCCTGTGGGTTTCTCTACATCTACAGACAATGTCCTCCTATACCTTTTACCATAACATAATTGTCGGAGAAATAATTCAATCTTAAATACACTAAAATACCCCTAAAATTCCACAAAAATACCCACTACAAAATAACTAAAACTTAATGAAAAAAGATATTGAGTTATATATTCGCTCCATCTTCCTTTTAGCTAATGTTTCTGATGTGTCATTTTTCCTCCAATTTCTCTCTAACTTTTTGATGCCTACAAATCATTTAATATCTTTGGTTTTGCATCCATGGTTTTCTCGGAAGTGCACAGCTATTGGGTGGGATGATTTTCCATTTTTCACATTCCTCAAATATTCCCCCCAAAGATCTTTCAATTTCCTACTTGTCCTGCTTGTTCTGCCATCGGTGTACATGAGCATTGCAACATATAGACACAGTTTTTAGTATCACACGTGATAAAGTCATCAATTGTAAAATCTCTTTCTGTCTTTGGAATCTTCAATGATGTTACTTTTTGTATCTTTGAAGGAATGGTCCTACAAACAAGTTCCACATCTTTAGTACCCTTTATTTCTGATCCCTAATGGATTCTTGGGAATTCCTGATGCACTGCTCACTATTACATTCTTTATATTCTTAGCTTTTTTATAAACAAATGTTGGGTTTTTCCAAAGATATTGGTCAAGATCAGGATCGTTGGTAAGAAGATGCCAATGTTTCTTTATAATAATTTTTGGAATGCACCATATAACACTATATCCTTTTTCCTAAAAATTGGCCCTTTTCTCTCAAAATCCTTTTCTTTCGTACAATTTCATCTCATTCTCACGACCTGGCTGTATGGGACCGTTTTTAGCCATCTCAAATGATGAACGCTCTTCATGAAGCTATAAGAATTAGCATCGGTCGGTTTACCATAGGTTATCATAGTAAAGCTTCTCCTTTTATTATTGTGGCCAGGAACTCCACTTTTGATTGACTTATATTAAAACTCATTTTTACATTATTTGTAATTATATATTACAAATATGGTTGTTGTTGAGATGTCCACAGAAATTTTTTAGTGTATCTTCTGGTCCCTCCCATAAAATATGATGTCATCTATATAACGGAAATAAGCCTTTAGGGACTTCTCTGCCTCTGGATATTGATAGGCCCATGTCTCCTCCACACCATAAAAATGTTGGGACAGCATGCAGCAAATTTAGTCCTCATGGCTGTCCCCGTCATCTGCAGATAAAAAATTATATCAAACCAGAAATAGTGTTTTAAAATAAAATCGATCCCTACCAATATAAACTCTTACTGATTTCCTTTCATACTTGTGTTTTGCAGTGCCCAGGTAATCACTTTTTTTTTCTTCTATATGAGCAATAATGGTGTATAGCGAACCTACGTTACTGTCACTATATACGTCTCTTGAGTGAAAGGTAATTTTTTCGAATTCTCTAATTGTCTTCCCACTATCCTTGAGATAATAAATAGTCTATCATCTCTGACAGATTGGCCATTACTGAATTCACTTAAGAAATGATCGGCCTTCCAGGGGATTCTTCTAAAGACTTATGTATCTTATGGAGTNTATATAGCACAGGAGTGCATGGATTTTCTCCCAATAAAATTTTTTTTTTCAGATTCAGTTAGTATTACATATAGTATGACATATTACATATATTATGACATATAAATGAATGAAGTTCTTCCATTTCTTTTTAATCCCATCTAAGGGATCTCCTTTTATTTTCTAGCCCCGGGGTCTTCTCTCGATATTTTCCATCTACCCTTCCTTCTTTCCTATTCTTCATCCCATTTCTCTGAGAGTTTTTAGGGTGCGGTTTTTATCAAAATATTCTTCTTTCCCCCTTTCCTCTTTCTCTTCCTTATCTTTCCTTCCCCTTTTATTGGTTTTTCCTGTCTTCTTCATTATTTCTCTCCCCTTTTTTTCTTCCTTAGATTTCTTTTCTAATATTGTGTACTGTATTCCTGCTTTGTAATCTGATGTATCCCTTTTATATTTCTTCATCTTTCTTTCAGGTAATGTTTTTACTATTCTCTGTAGTTTAAATTTGATTGTATCTTCTAGGATCTAGTGCCAGTGGGTCCCATAGCTCCTGATCTGCAACTGGAGGATGGTCTCTCTGAGGATGTCGCGACCCCATGCACATGCGGTCGNGACCCACTCGGGGGCCTCGACCCACAGTTTGAGAACTGTGGCCTAGTGAAATCTGGTAGATCTGAATCAAATGTGCAAATCTTATTCATTCTTAACCACCTAGGGACTATATTTTCTGCCACGTATTTTTTCATTGTTATCACATCTCACCATAATTTGCTCTCCTTCATTATAGTTTTTTCATAAGATGCTCTATATCTTCATCTAGAAATTTGGCCCTTCCTTCAAAGTCCTGCTCAAACTTTGCCCTCTTCGAGACTAATTTTGAGTTCAAAAGTAACATTTCAGAGCACTGCTTCAGCCTACAACCATACCACCTTGAACACATCCGCTCTCGTCTGATCTCAGAAGCTAAGCAGGGTCAGGCACCTGGAATTTCCAGGTGTTGTAGGCTTTTTGTCTTAGTTTTTTTTTTCAAACTATGCCCCTCTTCCAGGCATAGTTTTTGAGTTCAAAAGCTGCATTTCAGACCAGTGCTCTGTCTACGGCCATACCACCCTGAACACACCTGATCTCGTCTATCTCGGAAGCTAAGCTGGGTCATGTCCGGTACTTGGATAGGAGACCACCTGTGAATCCTGGCTGCTGTAGGCTTGTTTTCTTTGGTTTTGTTTTTGGAAACTTTGCCCACTTACAGGCTAATTTTGAGTTCAAAAGCAGCATTTCAGAGAAGGGCTTCCACCTACCGCCATACCACCCTGAACACACCCGTTCTCATCAGATCTCGAAAGCTAAGCAGGGTCTGGCTCGGTTAGTACTTGCATAGTACTTTGGATAGCCTGGGAATCCTGGGTTCTGTAGGCTTTTTGTCTTTGTTTTTTTTTCAAAAAGATACTTTACCCTCTTCCAGGCTAATTTTGAGTTCAAAAGCATCATTTCAGAGCAGTGCTTACGCCTAAAGCCATACCACCCTGTACATGCCCGCTCTTGTCTGATCTCGGAAGCTTTATTATTATCAGAGTTGAAGAGATGATGTTTCCAGCCCAAGTCTAATAACAGTGTAACATTAACGCTCTGTGCAATAAACAAAAGCAATGTATTATCTGCTGTAGTATATTGTCTGCTATAGTATATTGTATATAAGAAACTGTGTTTACCTAGTAGAGAGCACATGACTACTTTCCTCATACTGTTTATAGACTGTGTATTATTCTATTTATTATTCTATTTAGCTGTTTGTCTCTGATGGATTCTCTCCTCTCCTGTCTATTTATATTCCTCGCTTTGTGCACTCTCTTTTCAGAACAGGTTTCCATCTCCTGCTAACTTGTGTCCTCAAGTTCACTCTTGTGTTCTAATTACCTGGATGCTGGTCATTTTATTCAGTCACTAATTCCTGTATTCCATGTCAGGGCTCAAAGTGGGCCGGTATATGTCAGTATGGCATACCGGCACCTCTTCTCCTGCTAAGCCATGTCCTTGAATAAGCCCTGTTCTCTNCAGACTGGAGGGGGAACTATTATAAAAAAAAGTTACAGGTAGAGAGGGGATGGGGCTTATATAAGGGGCAGGGCTTGTTCCACGTGTTACCTGCATCTCTATGTCTCCATTATTCCAGTGTTCCAGTGGTCACTCTATTCCATTGCTTGTGTCTCCAGTGTTCTAGAATTCCTGTTCCAGCTGGTTTGGGGTTAGACTATGAGCCTCTGGGTCAGCATGGCCCATTAACAACCTTCTTTGTGTTCTGTGATTAACAATCTACTATATATATTAGGAGATCTGTACAAGGGGTGGTAAAGCTAGTCCACATGCCTAATGCCCACAAGAGAACAGGGATAGGCATACAGCCTAGGCTGAGTTGCCAATGGGGCCAGGGAAATCAAGTTAGGTTACATGTTCAGACCCGCAAATGAAAAGAGAGTGGCAGGAGACCTTCTTACTGAATTATATACCTNAGAGCATCTGTACAGAGGTGAGGGAAAGGTCTTTGAATTGGAAAGACAATTCCCAGAATGCGCCCCTACCCTTGTTTTGAATGTAGTGTTGTCTAGACGAAGACTCGAAAAACCATAATTTCTTAATGTCCACTTTGACCCAGTTCTATATTTTCTATATATCCTCAGCACACACTATAACTCACTATACACAAGAACCTAAGTGTCACCTCTCCTCATTCACCTTGGTTAGTGGATATAGAAGGAAGAAATAAATAAATATATAATATAAATGTATCCATCCTTAATTATGTACACTGTAGCCCAGTCAATCAAAAAACTGTGTTAATTAAAACACATGCACCATGTACTACAAGCAATCATGTATTCATTAAGAGCAATCTATTGTTATAAATAAATCATAATTAATATGACAGACATACAGAAAAGACTTGAATTACGTGGAATCGGGTCCATGTGTCTTTTTGTTTCAGGAGCCGGTGACTCAATATTACATATATTAAGTTCTGACAGGATTCCCTGCGGCTCATGAATCAGTCTGGTGCCTTTCCTGGAATGTGCGCAATGTTCACATTTATCCTTCATTTCTGATGTCTGGACTATTGTGGACAAGATAAATTCATGGACACTCTCTTAGTTTTTTTCTGGTAATTTATGAGATTTATGGAACATTTATATATTATATCTACACTTGTTTTTGTGGGATTTTGGAATTTTTATTATATGGACATTTTCCAGATTACACGTCTTTCCGTCATTTTCATGGATTATATTATTTCTATGATACATGTGTTCATAAACTTAAAATGTCATAAGGTCATAAACTTAAAATGTCAATGCTTATGTTACAAATGA
The DNA here is from genome assembly GCA_016617825.1 of Platyplectrum ornatum. NCBI lineage: Eukaryota > Metazoa > Chordata > Amphibia > Anura > Limnodynastidae > Platyplectrum > Platyplectrum ornatum. The sequence continues at coordinate 6,710 of JABWIB010003494.1, read as the reverse complement.
GTACATTTTTGCATACTAATTCTCAGGTTTATATGCCATGAGATTTGTTTGTTTGAACTAGGATAGAAGTCACAATTGTATGAGATATGATTTTGTTAGACAGTGGCCAAGTTTGTATCCATGTGTGTAATTTCCCTGACAATATACTATATAAAAGCGAAAATCTGTCCTTCTGCCTGTCTTTCTAAACAAATCCACAGTTTACAAGCTATGATTATGACATTTTATATACAAATGAGATTTCACATACAAGTATATTAAAACTTGCAGAGGCTACAAAAAATGTTGAAATCAAAATTACTTTTCATTTTAATTAGTTAAAAATCCCAATTTTTGCTAATTCATAAGTCCAGTACTCATAGGCAGCAGCATAGCATTGTAGTGAAGTGGCAAAACTATAAAGGCATGTTCTGGGCAATGTTGAGTACTCCACCTAGTTAATATAATAATTTAGATATAAAACTAATGTACATATACTATTATCTACATGTTTTTATTGTTTTTGAGTTTCTGAGGAAATGTTTGAAATTGAATATCTAAACCAATCAATTGTGCACTACACAAAAGGCCAGGCTCTAAATTTACTAACCAAACCGGGATTGGGTGGAGATTCAAGCTCACATTGTCCTGAATGTAAAAATTTAGTAAATTTAGGCTATAATCTTTGTGTTTTTTCTTCTAAATGAATGTATGTGCTGCAATGTTTATAGTAATGTCTGGGACTATAAGAATTTCTTTCTCTCTACATGTTCGTCTTAAAAATTCTCCTCTTCTCCGGAGTCTCTAGCCACAACCACTTGTTTCCTTTCCAGCTACAGTGGATGTTGCTGGGAGATGTGGTTTTTTAGTCTCGGTGAGAGATGTGTAGTTGCAGCAGCGTCACAGTTATATTTTTGCCATCTATGACATTTTCAAGTTAATTATTCCATATGTTGTTCCGGATGGACAAGATATTATGAAGCCATTGTTAAGTTACCACTTAATGATTACTAAAGTAGAAAACTTTTTTTAATTAAGTCATATAACCATTGTAATATATTTTTCACATGGTTCTCTTTGATAATGTAATTGTACACATTTATATACTTAACGTTAATTAGTTGACTTAACAACTATGCTTAGAGGGAGGGTGGATAAAATATTTTCATTTGTTTCTGTTTTCTTTTTATAACTACTATCATCATTTAGTAAGAATTCTTAGAGCTAAATTATTGTATGTGGGGGACATTCTTACGCACATTAAATGTAATGTTGGCAACACATTCAAACAACTATTATGAAAGAGATGCATGTATATAATACTATACCATACCAGTAACATCCTTCATAGGCTATAACACATGTAAAAGACTTTGTGCTAACTAGGCCTGAATTAATCTGAATAAGTGTTTGGTCTCATTTTATGAAAAAATGAAAAATGATCCAACAACCAATAAATATATAACAGTATAGATAATATACTGTGAAAATGGAATGCTGTACAACACCATTTATGATATAGATCAAGGGTTCTCAAACTATTTTGCTCTGGCACCTCATCTTACAAAAGATTTTTTAACACGACCCCAAGAAAGTTACTGCCAAACATTGCCCCTATATATTTTCACCAAGACTTTAGATTATCATTTTAAACAGTGGTAAGTATATGTTTTGTACCAAACTATGCAGATTCATGAGGTTAATTTGGGGGTTAAAAGAGGTCCCCTTTAACTCTTTGGACATTACATTATCTGTGCATCATGACAACTGGGCCAAGGGCCACCAGTCACCTACTTCACTCATGTATCACAGTGGCACCCCACTAGCGCCTGGCGCCAATGGGTCCCATAGCTCCTGGCCTGCAACTGGGAAATGGTCTCTTTGAGGAAGTCGCCACCCCATGCACATGTGCGACTCACTCTGGGGTCCCGACTAACAGTTTCAAAACCATGGATATAGATGAACGTGCATCTTTTGTGTTCCTGTATGACCAGGTTCTCCTGTCCAACAATCTTCTGTAGGGCCGGTGTCTTGGCCGCTATCATCCTCACCCAGGACTTATTGGGTAGAGCATGTGCATACTTGTTAACGTTTAGGTCTAGATGGAACTGATTGCGTTACTGTGATTACCATGTTAAGTAGACCATGTTAGTCCTTCTTTACCACATAGTACTGAAAACGCTGTGATAATGTGCACCATCTAAAGGAACAGAATGCTGAGTATAATTTTCTATTGTACAATCATTTGACGCGCGAGGCTGTGCTCTGGTGTGTTGCACTATTAATGTTGATTAGAACAATTTGATTTATGAGAACTCGTAATTATCTCACCAGCAATATAGTATAAGTGTCAATCTTCTGGGAATTAAGAGGATTAATAAATTATTGTTTAACTGGAATAAATGTCATGATATTTAAAGCATGAAAGGTATAGCTACCTACTTTTATAGTCATAATTTATTTACAATATCTAATACTATCTTATAGAATTCTATAAAAAAAAATAGGGCAGAAGATTTTGTGGATTTTATGCTTAATTAAAAGTCATTTTATGGCCCTGAAACAAGTCAAAAACAACCAGGTGTATATCACCTTATGAACCCCAGAATGATTCAGAGGTTCTGACATAGGACAGTAGGTCATCCAGGGTTGCCACCAGGGGGGGCAGCCGGACCTACTGTTCCAGGCCTGACAGAGCTTGGTCCAGAAAAAGCAGGGGCCCGGTGCCATACTTCTGGCGTTTAGAGGGAATACAGATAAGATTTGTGTGTAAGCTTTCTATCTCTCTGTCTGTATTTCCATGCAAGCACTCACATGGATGCCAGAAATGGCGTCTAAGTGAGTTTCCGTGCCTGGGCAGAGATCGTGATTTCATGTTGTCACTATTGTCATAACGTCACATAGGGGACTAGGACTTGCCAACTATCTATCTTTCTATATACCAAATTATTTCCAAACCCTACACCCTTTAATAAGTTAATGATGGCTCTCAGGGACGCCACCAGGATCACCCGGGCCCGGGACTCACAAAGTCCCGGGCGGCCGGGCCCCCCCACATGACGGGGGTCCCAGCGGCTGGCACGCCAGTACAGGGCACCGAGCCACTGCCAGGGGTTGGGGCGACGGCCGGGCCCGGGACTGTAGGACCGGCTGTCCCCCCCCTGATGGCGGCCCTGATGGCTCTCCTCATGTAGAAGTGTTTATAAGAGAGACTTATATTGTAACATAACCTAACTCATGTTCAAAGAACATTGTCAAATGTATAAGTAAACATGATTTTCTAAATAAAGTTCGGAGTTTAATAACCCAAAAAATGGCAATATTTATTTATTGTCTTGTATATTGTACAGATATTGATACATGGCTGTTTATATTCATGCACAAGTTCCATCATGATAAATTGTTTTCAGAGAACTTAACTTATGGTAATTTATTCAGCCTTCCCATCATTGTATAGACCATTGGTTCCCAAACTGTGTGCCTAGGCTTCCTGGGGTCAGGAAGGGTCATTAGGGTGCTGCGGAATGATTTTTCCGGTGTGGTGCCACTTTGTTAGCGTTACGTAGAAGCACAATTTTATGTGTTGATTAGGAGAGACAGAAGATTTGATGTGAACCTAAAGTATTTCTGTCTTTACCTAAATAGTTATTACACTATTTTGACTCAAAAACTTAAAAAATGGGAAATAATTTTGTCTTAGGGGTGCCATGAAAAATTATGGAGACCCTAAGGGTACCTCGACTAAGAAGGTTTGGGAACCACTGGTATAGACCATTTCATACATCAGGGATAATTATCTACGTATTATTTGTACTACTACCATTTGTACTACTATCATTGATTATTACAGCCGCTCCACATAAGTGGTATCTGGCAGTACTTAATATTATTGGTTGAATTTTGGATGGAAGCAGGTAGCTGTTTTATTCACCCACTATTCATATGACATCAATGTTTGTTTGCAAATGTCCTCCTATTATTAAATATCATGACAGGGAGAAAGTTCTTTGCCTTCTGCTCCACTCTCCACTGCATGTTGTGCCTCTATACAATCTGACCTCCAGAGTTTGGATTATGGTTGAGAGAAGAGTTATGGTCAGGGCTATGCTCAGGGTTAGGATAATTGTATGCATGTGTTAATCTAACAGTAATTGGAGGAGCGGATCCTGAGTTGTGGCGCTGCGCAGGCGCTGCGTACGTCCGCACTGCGTTTAATCCCGATCTGCGTTTTTTTTGGCCAAAAAATGCAACTGTGAATTGTGCTCTAAAATACGCAATGCGCGCCCGGGCCAGTTTACCATCTTGCATCTAGTTTAGCGTCTTGTGTCTATACTGATAAGACTGAAGGGAACAATGTAATCCATTTAATTTATTTGCTTATTTGTTCAACTTATATATAATAAATGACCTTTAGTGAATTTTGGGTAAAGTTATTTGGAAAGTTTCCATACATCACTGACATTACATTTTATAGTTTTTATTCTTTTTTTCATTAACTTACATAAATACCAACATGAAATGAAGATGTTGTAGGACTGCTGTCATTTCCCTATCAATATAATGAAATAAGCCACTGAATATTATTATACATCCCTCAGAACTCATCGCTAGAAACAATTATAATATAAATCATTTCAGTGTTTTACTGTCAATAAAGTCCACATTGTCCAATGTAAAAGCTGTTACACGAGTTGACACAACTAAGATGCGCACACTGCACAAAACACAGTACAGACCAGGGAACACTTCCTGCAGCTATATCATATATGCTGAACTATCAGCAAAGTATAGCAAATATACCATTTGCACCATCCCCAGGCAGCCGCAAGCAAAAGGCCGCAGATGGCCAATAATCACAATGCGCAGCGCTAACCGCAACACCGGACACGCCACAAAATCTCATTTAAATATACTGGCACGCCCAATAATCGCAGTGCAAAAAGGCGCAGAGGCATGCAGTCGCTAATGTGCGCCTGATGAGCGCGTGATTCCGAGTTCTGTGCGTATGCGCAGTGCGAAAAAGCGCAAAATAAGGCACGCACAGCGCCCACATTCAGCCGCAATGCGCAACTCAGGATCAGCTCCGGAATGTTTAGAAAGATGACTATTCGACCAGCAAACCTCACCCATGACAGGACACCAAATGTATTTTCACAACTAGAAGCAAACACGTTGAAAGTAATGGAACAAATTAAGATCAGTTGCCTTTAGAATTCTTTAATATTATTCATTTAAACATTTTCTAGTAAATTTGCATACTACCTCATCGTTTGTCAAAATATATTAACCCTTACTTATCCAGTGATCGCTTGTGGTTCTTTAGTAGTTCTGGAAAGCATTGCTACCCCAGCAATCACCTCAACAAAAGTCTTCTGCAGAAATATGTCAATACATGTCAAAAATACAGGTTTCACATTTGTTTAAACTCCAACTAACAGGTTTACAATCAACATAAATACATACATATAAATATACATACAAGTATAAAGCTGTTGGCAAAAGTCAACTTTGAAAGAAATAATTGCCAACGTTCAAGCAAGTTTGAGAGGCAGCCAGATGGCAGGGTGTGTCATGTGCATGGCTCATATTTTATTACAGTCACACTATACTAGTAATTACACAGTAGTATTGAATAAGGTAACAATCCCTGACATGGGAGATTAAATCTTAACCACAAAAGTGTCAGCACCTCTTAAATATCTNTGTTAACAGAAGATTAGCACTGATCATTTTCCTGGGTGATTGTTAAACAGTAATTACACACGGTCATAGTAAGTACATCGAGTAAACCTTTAGGAAAGTGAAATTGGATGGTGCTTGGCAATATACACATATAATATATAATATTAAGACGGGGGAGTAAAGAGTCAGGTGCCTGCAGCAGGAGGACAGCTTCCTCTATGCTATATCCCTTCACAAGCACATTACTCTGTCCCTCTAACTCAAGGCCAAATCCTAACCTTAGCCCTAACCCATGCTACATGCCTAGCCCTAGCTTTAACCCTAAACTTAACCTTAGCCCTAGCACTAACCCTAACTCTAGTCAGGGCCTCCAAGAGAAATTCTGGATTCCAGTGCAGGAACTTCCTGGGGATCCCTCATATTTAATAATTACAGGGTTTTTTTTCTGCCGCAGCACACCATTGCCATCCATGTTTTCACGCCATTGGGGCATGGTTGTGTCCCCTTGAATGAATAACTAACAGCAAGGAAACAGAAAATCAGGTTATATACAAGGGTAAATGAAAGTCCATAGTTTAGATGATTATATAAGTACGGTGTTCAGTCTGACTAGATCAAGAGTAAAGAATTGATTCTCCAATTATAATCTAGATTAAATAAGTTCAGGTATCCAGTAATATTGTTGAGTAAAGTTACTTATATTCAATATGAAGAGATGAGAAAGACAAGCTGTTCAGAACATAGTAACATAGTAACATAGTAGTTGAGGTTGAAAAAAGACACCAGTCCATCAAGTTCAACCTATGGGATCTCCTGCGATCCAAAATTTTATAACTGAAATTGATCCAGTTTAAATATACAAGAGCTCCCTCCTGANTAAGNTAATAAATAACTTACCAGTCATAACCCTGAATACCCTTTACCTCTAAAAATTTGTCTAACCCCTTCTTGAATTCATCTATTGATCCTGCCATCACAACCTTCTCAGGCAATAAATTCCATATCCTCACTGCCCTTACTGTAAAGAAGCCTTCCCTCTGCTCTTACTG
>JABWIB010003493.1:9722-23360 GCA_016617825.1 Platyplectrum ornatum | reverse complement strand
ACTGACTAGCCAATCGCGGGCTTTGCCGGGGACGGGACCACTAATTTTGGTCCTCCCCGGCATCCTTAACATGGCAGCTGTCAGCTGATGCCGCGGGGAGACATTTAAACGAGCACCATACATGTACGGCGCTCGTCCTTGTGGACCTTCCGACTGCGCCGTACATGTACGGCGCAGGGTCGGAAGGGGTTAATGGTGACGTTCATGGGCCAAAGCATTCTGATAAATCCCAATCTATTTTCTCCATTCCTAATTTAACCCCTTCAAGACGCAGCCTATTTGGTCCCTAATGACCAAGCCCTGTTTTTCAAATCTGACATGTGTCACTTTATGTGGTAATAACTTTTTATTGCTTTTAATTATCCAACTGATTGTGACATAGTTTTTTCGTGACACATTGTACGTTAGGTTAGTGGTAAGTTTTGGTTGATACAGTTTGTATTTATTTGTGAAAAATTTGCAAATTTCATGAAAAATTTCCATTTTAAAAATGTTACCATTTCTGCTTGTAACACAGATAGTCATACCACACAAAATAGTTCATAAATAATAATTTCAATATGTCTACTTTCTGTTTCCATCATCTTTTTTCAAACCTCCCTTAGGAAGACTTTTTTAGGACGAAGGGAGGCTCATAAACTTAGTAGCAATTTTTAGAAAACAGCAAAAAAAAGTATCGTAGCCGTCTGCTTCAAGGAAGCCGAGTGCCCTCAGCCAACAAATAGGTGGCCTCTGGGTGTTTGGATTGGTGTGGTGGAAACAAAAAGGATATCATGGAGTACCGGTTCTCAGGAATTTAGCTNAATTGCGCCAAATACAAGCAAATGTCACTTCTGATTCAGTCATTATTTCTGGCAAGGTTACTCAAATATCCCAGTTTGGCCTCAAAATTAAACACATCAGCCTGTAAACCATCAACAAAAAATAAAACCATTATCCTAGACAGAGGTAAGAAAGTATTAGTTTAGATACAGTAAGTATATGTACTGTCAACAAACTGTGTAAGTATGGTAACAATACGTAATGGCCTAGGCCAAGTCACATGTTAAAGTTATTACTATTTCCATAATTCCACTTCTATNACTGTTCTGTATGGTTCAAGAAGACCAAATTAGCTCTATTATTAATAACTGATATATATATTCCTTTTTCAAATGTAACCTTTAAAAACAATAATTCCTCTATATTCCTTTTCACAATTATTTTGTATTTTAAAAGTGGCATGTACAATAGAAAACATGCAGTATTCTGGGACGGTTTGCTATTAGTAGCCATAACCTGAACCTCACTTCCCTCTGCCATCGGTTGTAGGAACCACACTGGAACTGACAGCAAATAAACATTAGTTTCCATAAGTAATCCATTTCCTTTCCAATTATATATATGTTCTATTTTTAGACTTGATTAGATGGTTGTGTAAAATAGTTCATAAAAGTTTCATAAACATAGCATTCATACAACTGGATAGGATGTAGAGATTCAAATGCAGGACCATCTAGGAATCAATAGCAGATCCCTGTTATGTCTATGCTTNTGTGCAAGTTATAGGAAGACATGAGTTCATGTGTTCTGACAAATGATCCAAACCTTAAAAACGTCAGATCTAAACAATGGGCAATGGATTAGAAGCCTAGATCCTGTGGGTAGCCAAATCCCTGCCCTTACTGTACACTGATATTGTATTGTTAAACCCCTTCCACTTGCTACTGCTTTTTGACCTGAAAATACAGTTTAAAGGGAAAAAAGCAACAANATAAACTCTACACTATGTATACCTTCTTTGAATTGAATCCATGGTTCCATTTCTGTGAGGCACCAGGTTAATATGAAGGCAATCAACATGCATTCAACAGATCTGTTATGATCAATAAGCAACTCAATAATTGTTATTGGTCTGGTTGTATTCTGACATGTTCACCATAATTCTATTAGGACTTGGTACTTTTGTTGATGTGTCACCATCTTATATATATATATATATATATATATATATATATATATATATATATATATATATATATATATATATATTCATTATTGATTGAATATATTGTTGTTACATTTAATACACTTACGACAGAATATTAATGTACCACACATTTGTCATTATTGTAGAAACTAAGCCATCTAATGGTTTAATTATCCACTCAGCTTTTTTTCCAAACATGCATGCCTGGAACAGTTGAATTTATACAAGCTCTGCAATTCCAAACCTTCCTTTTATGGGATTTCCTGGTGCCATATGTGACTAGTCTTGTAATTAGGGACTGTAAAACCAAGGTTAACACTGGAAAAATGTTTAGTTAGTAATGCATGAGCCCTCAGCCCCAACTGTCCACTTCTCTCATAAATCCTATGTGTGAAACTTTTCGTTTAGTTGTTCTTTCTTTTCCTACATAGCTATTGGTGCCATGAGCATGCTTGGGATGTGTATATGGAATTTGAGATTGAATAGTCTCCTATAAAGCTTCTCCCTCTCAGCTGGTGACTGGATTCAACATTGGGCAAATAAGCAGAGCGGCATTATTTTTGAAGGCTGTGATAATGCCAGTGTTTCAGATGTTGAGCCTCCCAAGGGCAAAATAACACTTATGCAGCTGGTTTCAAGGTTGTTAAAATTTGTATGAGTATTTCAACCAAAGAAAAAACACAAAATAAACAGAATAGTGTATATTTATAACAATATATTCTATTATATATATATATAAATTATTAAGATCACCATTTCCTAGATCAACAGAGATACCAATAGTGACTGGTTCAGTCCATTTCTACATAATTGTAATAGCAATAGCTCTAGTAATAATCAAAAAATGTTAAACATTTTATTATCTATGAAGAGCATCAGTGATATTTTTTTCAGTAAAATACAGCCCCAATTTAAGGATCAGGGACAAGGTATGCAAAAGTGATAAAGTCTCAGTAGCGCGCATGGAAACACAGAAAGTGACATCAAGGAAGACATGGCTAATCAGCAGTGAGGAGACGAAATTGACAAAGGCATGCAAGGGGACACAGAAGGAGACATCAAGGGAGGCGTCCAATGGGCACACAGGGCCTCTGAAGGTTCCAACAGGAAAAGCATAAGCATACAGGGAGTAGAGCCCACAGGGATACAGAAGATGAGTAACAGGGAACGCAGTAGGGACCAGCTAAAAGACACTATGGAAGCAGCAGGGAACAAAGGTAGTAACAGAGTAGTAATCAGACGATCAGTCGTGAACGGATGATACTAATAACAGAGATCCATATTTAGGTTACTCATAATGTGTTGCTATAAATGGACCGGGCCAAGATTTAGGAGTTGTAAGTGCATCAGGTCCAGACAGCTGATCCAGATTTTTGTGCTCTAAGACTTTCCAGTGTGGGATGTACACAAAGAGGGATAGGGAGGTATTTAAATATTATAGTATGGGATCGGGCTTAGCATATCTGTACATACTGACCCAATTTTCAATGGGGATTGTGCGTAAAGATAAAGATCCTGATGGTGGAAATCACTTGCGTACCAGGCAACTTCACAGAAACTACTTTAAATGTAGTCAGTGTTTAAGTAAAATTATAGATTTAGAGAATAGAAGGATACTCGCACAGTAATATATTTTGCAGAGCACAAAAAAGACATACATGCTTTTTTATGTCCAGGTGAGATGCAGCTGTTTATGCCAGCAGAGAAAGAAGGGAAGAAAACCTGGCTATAACTGTCATTCAGCAACGCCTCAGCACAACATATCGATAGAGGTACATGAAGAGAGGCTTAGTTGGGATTAACCCCCTACTGCAATCACAGAGAGCAATAATGGTAGCTGGATTTAGCACTGATGAATAGCAGATGAAGGTTGTTTTATCACATCTGTAAACCTAGTCTACTTCATACTTATTCATTTTTATATACTTAATCATCAAAAATAGGATATGAATTCTATTGAAAACCCCCAACCAATATTCAGATACTGCATGTTAGATATAAGATCTAAAGATGTAAATATAAAGTAATTACTCACCAACCACATTTTTTTACTAGAACTTATATGAACATATAAGCACACACATACTTTGATAAGGTCTAGCAGGAAGGAATTCGTTAAAAAGACTAATAAAATTACAATATACCTAATAGAAAACATAATATCAAGTAAAATATGATCTATGGGGAGAACTTCTGTAAATCAACTGTTTATATAGACAGCAAAGATTTCTTCCAGATTTTTACTATCTCTACAGTTTGTTTTACTAGAAACATCAAACATGTCTGGAATACCTTTTCTTTAATTAATGTTCAATGGCAGTCTAGGCGATTATATACCTGTGGACTTTAGTCAGTGGAAAACCCTACATTATGTTGTAGATATTCCTACTAGCACAGAATAGTATAAAAGTGGTAAATTCAGAGAATATAGATATAAATATTTTATTGTGGCTAATACATAAAATAAATACAAATGTGACATGGGGGTGGCTTGTGTGTGATCCAAAGGTTAATGAAGTGCTATTCCTGTTCAAAGTACTACCCTTAGCATACGGGTTGCATGAGTAAAGAATACAGTATACAGTCCTTTGTCTGACAGGGAAAATAAGTACAAAAGGCAAGAATCAACATATGGTTGTGGATATCAGCCCCCAGACATTGGCTGGTACAAATATTTTGACGTTAACAATCCGTTTTTTATATCTGCATTCAGGTCTGGATCAGGTGAACTAGCTGGGGCATGCCCTAACTGGACGTCCCTCCATTCCTCAACAATCCCATTAAAAGTCAAGCCTGAATGTTTGATTTAAATCACCTGGGCCTATGTGTTCTTCTTGTCTAAAGCTGGGCATACACTATAAGATAAATTGTTCCAATCTAAACATTTTTCAAGATTGGACAAAACCATGTTGAATTGCAGGGGAGGCTAATTGAATTAATTGCAATCAGTATTACAGGTGAGAGATGATGTTTCCCAGCACAAGTCTAATAACAGTGTAACAGTAACGCTGGTCAGTATCTGTGTGCAAAATGAAATAATAAAGTATTCTCCTTGTATGCAAACACTAACATTCATTTTACCTCCCCTGCAATTCAACATGGTTTTGCACATTCTTGAAAAATCCTTTGATTGGAACAATTTATCTTATAGTGTATGCCCAGCTTAAGAATGGGCACTAAAAAATCATGCCTAGAAACATCATGTCACTCTCATCTCTGAATCAACCCAAGTGTTGAAACAGAACCGTTGGATGGGAACACTAGCGCCCTTTTGCTCCAATTCCTATCAGTGCCTAGTGTGAGAACCACCACTAAATATTGAAAATACATTGGCATGCAAAACAACATATGGTTAGTACTGGAAATCTTTCATGCAAAACTGTAGACAGAACATGCTGATTACCACAGAAATTCCAATATGTCAGCTAGAAAGATATAAACAGTCACTTCAGACAAAGTCCATTCATATTTCAAACGGCTGTGACCTTCATCTGCAGTACAGAGTCATGTTGCTGGTTCTTCAGTGTCCTCGTTATATTGACGACATCTAAGCATGATGTCAAATCTAAATATCAAAGTACAACATAAAGATGCATATTGTTTTACTTAGTTTCCCTGTACACATACTCTGGAATGGCTTAGCTGTGTCTGGGGTATCTCACCAACATCTGGCAGGTTAGCAGGTTAGTATCTGTGTAAGGTGGAACTGGTAGTTACTAGGGTTTATTTGCTCCCTGATGGCTATTAGTTATGATGTTTGTGTAGTTAGTTGGTTCTACAGATTATGACATTACCAGTAAAGATGAATAGCAAATTACTTTTACATTATTTAAGAAGATACATTCATAAATTATAAATCCATTACTTAGAAATTAGTAGTTAATGTATTCTAGTATTTCCATCTAAGAAAGTTCTCACCAGTCTGTAAAAAACATTCTCCCTTATTAGTCTGCNGTTACTCCAACCCTAGCACTGTCCCAGGGTAAGCCCAACTATACATTCTAAATTTAGTGGTCTTTGTATCATTATATAAAATTATGAAATTATATATAATTATATAATAATATGAGAAAAACAGAGACTTTGAGAATAAAATTGTAATTTTCTTTAGTTAAAACTTACTATAGCTTTACATTTGCTACATAAGAATTTATGTGCATCTAGCTATACATGCAAAAAAGGACAACAGCCAAACAGTTGAGTGACTATTTCTCTCCCAGGTCAGACAATGAATTTGACTAGAAACATTGCTGCATTTTAAAAGGTGTTGCTGTTTATTAATTAGACCAGTGGTCAAAATGGAAATGAAGAAGTGGTGGAAATGATGGTATGAAATCATAGAGAATAATAGAAGTCAATGGGTTTTTAGTTTTTCAGTAAATTCAGTGGAAGAGCCACTTCAAGCCCTGAATTAGACATAATTAAAATAGATGACTGTATATAATTTAGGGTTGAAAAAGATGGCCACTGGATTTAAGGGGGTCAAAAGCCTTACTATTATTAAATAGTAACCTGAACAACAAACAAGGTGTCCAAATTCATTCATCAGGAAAACAAAGCACCTTTAAATCATAGCTATTCGTCAACCAAGTGGTGGGGGACCAACGTGTGATTTAGACAATAACTTGAGGAAAGAAACAATGGAGGAGAGGCCCAATATCAGGTTCCCTGTCTTTTTAAAGCATTTATACCCATACTGCTATCCTTTTATTGGCTTATTCTACTTCCTGCCCTGAAGCTTTTAACCCAAACTTGGCGTTCATATTTACTAAACATGTTACATNTACATTTACATAGGAGCCTCATCAACTAATGCCCAGAGACACTGCAAAAGCAGTAGCCAAAGCAGTCAGGATGCCTCTCCCCCTGTGCGCTAGTATTTTCAGGATCTAATAAATAATGTGTTTCAGGATTTTCTTTGTTGTTATTCTTATTTACTTTCATTCATTACATCTCCACAGGAGTCATGTTCAATAGGTGCTGTCTTGTCTGCAGGAGAAGGGTTCAAGGTGGATCCTGAAAAAGTCAAAGCCATTTTCTATTGGGTCCAACCTTCTGTTCTCAAGGCCTTTCAACATTTTTCTGGTTCTGCCAATTATTACAGGCATTTCATAAAAAGTTTCTACACTCATTTCACCCATCTCTGACCTCATCAAGAAGTGAGGAAATCATAAGAATTGGTCTCAACAAGTCGAAAAAGGCTTCAAGAAGTTGAATATTGCCTTCACATCTGCATTTATTGTCAAATNATGCTCCTCTAATGTAGGGTCGGTGCTGTGCTTTATCAATCTGTACAGGGCTGCTCCAAACTTCTTCCCTTTGCTTGTCCAGAAAATGTTCCAGTTCTCAGAAGAGGGGGCTGTCCATAATATTACAGTATTAATGGATCATGAAAACTTTGCATTTATCAAGTCTGACATACATCTGAAACTTCATTCCTCTTCCTGGCTTCTCTGTTCAATATGTTTTTTTGTCTCCATGGAATTCCAGAAGACATTATGTTGGATGAAGGATCCCACTTTGTGGCACAATATTGAGAGATTTTTGTTGGGTACTGGGCATCAATCANCCTTTCATTTGGGTATCATACCCAGATTGGGTCAACCAGCTTCTAGAAAAATATTACAAAAATCTTACAATCTTTAGGATGGCCTTCCTGGGCAGAATTTTTGTAGAATGATTCCATGTATTCTTTCTCCAAGGTTTCTCCATTCTCTTATGTATAGGGTTATCATTCTCACGTAGGTTCTATTATCTCCAATAAATTACCTCCATGCCCTGGAAAACCATTAAACATCTAATATCAATTTGATGGCATGTTAGAGCTTCTCTCCAGCAGATTGGCTTATGGGTCAAGGGAAGACCTCCACAGACATCACTACCATTTTAAAAGGGAAAAAGAGGTTATCCATTAAGAAATTCAAGATTTCCAACCCATTTCATTCTTCATTACTCAAACAAGTTCAAGTGTCTATCTAGTTCATTGTGAAGGGTACGAACATGAGGAAAGAGGATGGATTTCAGATATGGACCTTTATGCTCTCAGATCTCAAGAGTGTCCACAGAAGGTTTAGTAAACATGGCCTAAGGTGTTCTTTAGCTCCACTCACCGTCAAGGGGATTACCCTTCCCTCCCTGCGCACTCGGCACAAACTTGCATTACTGGTCCCAGTCATTACTACAGTCTATTTTCGCACAGCTCAAGGGCAGGAAGTTTATTTGCCAGCCTCCCTGTAAATAGCTGGGCAAGTGGCTGCTGCACTTGCCAGTTATATTTATTATTTATTTATTACCAGGATTTTATATAGCGCCATCATATTATGCTTGTGCAACCAAGCATCTACTGTATCTTGCTGTTTTTGTTGCTTGGTTACCTTTAAGTCATGTGAAACAATGACTTCCAATGTGAAAGCCTGTAAAATGTCAACTTTGCCAAGATTTAGTCCTATAATATTAATGACTATCCATTTTTTTACATTTACATTGACAACTAACAGACAATAATCACATAGGACTGAATCACAAAGGACTGGATGAACCCAAAAAACACAAATAGAGAACATTACATTGATACTTAAATTGGTATTTTTTGATTAAAAACAGGTCCATGATGAAGATATACAGAAGGTATATAAACAATTGAATTTTTTTATTCTAAAGCTGGCCATACACTATAAGATAAATTGTTCCAATCATAAAAGTTTTAAAGAGTGGGCAAACCCATGTTGAATTGCAGGGGAGGTAAAATGACATGCCGTATGCCCCACATGCCTGCGCTCATGGAAATACCGCAGAGGCTCCGATGCTGTATCCGGAGCCTCTGCTTGTGTTTCCTTGCAGCGTAATAAATAAAATAAACCAAATAAAAAAATCATTAAAAATAAAAAAATCACATATAAACATTTTAATGTTTTATTTCTTATTTATTAAATTTTTTATTTTTTTTTTACTATTTTTTACAGTTAATGAGGCAGGTAATTGTCCATAGGACATTACCTGCCTCTGTGCCTCTGCGCTAAGCTTGCACCATGTCCAGACATGGTGCAGGCTGCGCTTCTAATTAGCAGGGCTCAGCCCTGCTAAAAGCGCATATGGTAATGAGAAAAGGGGTGTGGAAAGAGTCATAAGGGCATGGAGTCGGCTGGCGGAGACACAGAGCTGAATCAGCCCCAAAGTCTCTCTCTCTCTTTGCTTTATAAAGTTTGACATTTTTTGACCAACTCTAATCTCCATTTAAAGTTCTCACTNTTATTACTGAGCTTGCATATATTACATTTTCCAGCAACAGAAGTACTTATTAGCTGCAATTACTGATACCAAGCCAGGACAACTGCTTTTCAGTAGAACAGTATTTTGCCAACAGTTAATTGCACAGATTATACCCTGCAGTGATCTGTACTTGTCCCTTGACAAGCTCACACCTTCTGTGGGCGTTTAGTGAGGTTTATAGAATACCTGTTGTCTAGGCTGCCTCATTTCCCCTAATTGCATACTATGAAATCCCTTTATTTGAANTGTTCCTCCTGCGATAAAAGTCACTGTGTAAATAATAAAATCTGCATGCTTTGTGTGGGTATCAGGTTGAAGGATTTCTATGGGATTTCCAGGGGAAAATAAATTTGCTTTGCCCTGTAAATAATCCTAGTTAAAGTCACCTTTTTACAGTCTTAACATGCAAGACATGAACAACTAGAAAGCAGCTGTGCAGTGCATTTAATCACTGTGCATGCTGTGACTGTTTATTTAAATTGGTTGATGTTAGCCACAGGATTTGGATGTTGTATGAATGGAAAGCAATAGGGTATGTGTGATACTGAAACAAGACATTCGTTCAAGAGAAGTACACCATTACTATAGTAAAAGGGAAATTTAATTGTATTGTATAAAAAAGAAAAGTGAATTAGTTAGAAAATATGTATATAATTGTGCCAAAAAAAAACATCAGTATTTTCATATTTATGCTTCAGAGAATATTACACACCTAAACATCAGAGATGTCATTACATTATACATTATAAATGTTTTAAGTAACATGGTGATGCTTTTGATAATAATACAAATAATTATGCAATATATAATAATTTGATAATTATACAAAATGCTGAAACCTAGGACCTGATTCAGCATTCCTGGCAGCCGCACGCTGCGGCCGCCAGATATTCTAGATTCAGAGCTGCGCTATTTGAAAACTCACAGAGGCTCAGGATGCTGTATCCGGAGCCTCTGCCTAGAGTTTACTCTCAGCGTACGCTGCGAGCATGAAAGCCGGCACACGTGCCGGCTTTCATGAATGGAGAAAAATAAAGAAATAAAAATATTATTTAAAAAAAAACTGCTTTTTTATTTATTAATTTTATTTATTAATTTCTTTAAAAAAAAATTTTTTAACCCTTAATGAGGCAGGTGATTGTCCATAGGACATTACCTGCCTCGTTGCCCTCTGCGCTAAGCCTGCACCATGNCCAGACATGGTGCAGGCAGCACTTTCAATTAGCAGGGCTTAGCAGACCGGNGAAACATTGCGTCTCTGCCAGCCTGGCTGGCGGAGANGCAGGGCTGAATCAGCCCCCTACCCACCCAAAATNAAGTAACATATATTATAAATTGCAGGTAGTTGATCCCAGTTGTGTTTACTTCTACTTAAAAAGCATTACCTTAAAAAGGCCAGCATTAACTGAAACATAAAAGTGTGCACAGGTGACTTTAGTATCCAATGTATAGCACAACCATGATTATTCTTCTACTCATTAGCTAAAATCAGCTATTTTATTAAGGGGCTCCACAATATGTCATCATCATCATCAGTAATTCTAGTAATGCTTGGTAAATGGTAGACATGGGAAAAATACAAATGACATGGCAGAGAAACTTTTTTGTCATATCTTTTTAAAAATAGATCTTATGGGATCTTTAATATATTAAAATATATGAGACCTGAGTTTAAAATAGAAGAATCATTTTTTACAATCAATCCTATCAAACTTGGTGTAAGNACCTTAAATTTTATGTAATTGCTCTGTTAAAATTGTATAGTTTGTGATAAATGGGCATGAATGATGTAATGAAATTTAAACAAAATCTATCATTACTATATAGTGTTATTAAAAACAGAACAGGTATTNCCTTCAAATTAGGAGAGTATAACTAGGTTTCTGATTTAAGTCTATCTGTATACTTTNATTTATACAATAATGTGTAAACAAATAATGTATACTAAATGATGTATTATGCGTACTGTATTAAAGACACACATTAAAAGAATTCAAAGTATTCATAGAAGCCATTCCGAGTCACCATTATTTAGAAACACATCATTTATCCATCACTCATAGCTTCCTCCAGCTCCTTGAGAGTTTCTTCTGCACAACTTTTCTTATGTCATAAACTTCTAATATTTTCTAATGTTACAAATTTATTATGCAGTTCTGGACCAGATCCAGACTTGTGTCTGGTACCTGTCAAGTGTTTTTTTTCTGGCACCAAGTATGCCAGATGTTAGTGAAATAATCTCTTAGCGTATAGAACTAAGTTCCATACGCTAAGTGATCAGTCTAATGGGTCAATGCTTCCCCCTCCACTCACAAAAATACTCAAAGTAGACAGGAAGAAATTTTACAGTAGGGGCGGGGGCTAATTCAGACCTCAATAAGGATCAGTGGTTTGTATGACCACAATCAACATGGAAACTTAAGCTAGGACTATGCTGCCACATTTGCGTGAGAGGGGAGTGCTCTTTTCTCTTATGAACTGACTTTAAGATCTACATGGAAGCCTGGATTATTAAGAAAAGAATAATGGATCATGTCCATTATTTTTAGAAAAGTTCCAAACAGTTATAGGTTGATCCCAATGATCTANATATTTAACATGCATATTTATCATTTATAAATATTCACTAATTAATAATTAAAGTAGAAAACAATGATTCATTAATTGTAAACTTCTTAAGTATTAAGCTCACTACACACTATGCAATGTTGCTGACTACCAACATAACATTGNAGAAAACAACATTGCATATGACATTCAACATTGCAAAGTGAATATACATTGGCCTATAGCCAGGCTGAAGGCAATCCTTTTATATCAGCTTGCTTGTGTTAGGTGTAAATAGTTGTAAATAGTAGTCATGATAAAGGTAATCCGAAGTCTTTGTAAAGTTCCCCTGTTGATATTGATTGATTTACCATTGATTAATCTGTTTATTTGCTCACCACACCAGATGAAGTACAGTGTTGTATATGATTTATGAAAACTTTGTTCTGTCATCATATTTTAAACATTCCNCTATTAAAATTGTGTTGTATAAAGACTCTATAACCACCAAGAACAACACGCAGACAAAAGGAAAGGAGGCAGGCACGAGATACTACTTCATACAAACTATTAAATTGCTTTACATNTTGTGAAGCTGACTAGGGGTATTGAAGAGGCACCCTATTTATCCCAGTGACCATCAAACAACCTCCCATTAAGCACATACATAAATACCNTAATAAATCTGAACCTAAGCGCAGGAGAATAAACCTATACAACCCTTGCAGACAAATATAACTGTCTGTATGTTTTTGGTTTTTGCATTTTTAACCTGGTCTTCCCCCAATGTTCTGCATAATGCAGACCAGTGGTCGAAGTGGAAATGAACTGGTGGTATGGACTTTTAGAAATGGCAGTATGGAATAATAGAAGTGATTTATAGATTTATAGTTTTTTTTTTAATTGTGGAGAAACCAGGGCACAGCCCAAAGCACCCAAGTTCCACCACCTAAGTGCCAGAGTGANGGAGAGCAAGGCCATGGACCAAAAGGCAAAATAATTCCCTTGTCTGATTTAATGAACTATTTTCCATGTGATAATAATAAATGCCTAACATTACGGAAACCATACCAGTTAGCGGGACAAACTGGTAGGAGGGAGGGACAGCGGGACTGTCCCGCTAAAATCAGGATAGTTGGGGGGGGTATGCATTAGGGCCTTTACACTCTGCCCTCTTAATGAGCTACCCTTGCATGTGTCATTTACCTAGGAATTGTAGGAAGTCTGGATCTGGTTCTTTGCATAAAGTGGCACAGGCTATTACAAAGAAGCCTTTACAATGAATAAGAAATGCAGCTTTTGCATTTCCACCCATTGTCTGCCATTCAAGTGATTTAGCCATAAATATTTTTTGGATATTATTTTAGAGGTTCTTTTTTATAGTAGTGTGTAATAGTGTGAGAATGAAGTGTTTTGGGAGGAAAAGGGTTCAGTAAATACAGAAAGTATATGAAATACACACTCTTCTTAAATCTAATTATGAGTAGGAAATAAAGGCTGCACACTGCCACCTAGTGGCTTTCTTAGGATCTGCTGAACAGCTGCTTCTACAATATAGATAAGCTGCTTTTATTATATACAATGCTTTAGTCATTTATGTTATAGTATGCATATTTTACTACTAATATGGTAAATAATATAACAAAATAAAATAATAAGGTGACTTTTTTATATTGCATTATGGTCTTGCCCCACATATACACAAACACTCACTAAACTAGACCACAACCAATGTACCAATGTACCAAGTAGATTTAATCCTAAAATTTATAAACATACTATATTATGTAGGTTTAATCTTAAAATTTATAAACATATACTATATTATGTTATATATATATATATATATATAT
>JABWIB010003492.1:24699-36005 GCA_016617825.1 Platyplectrum ornatum | reverse complement strand
CTCTTCCTCCTGTATTCTCTAGTCCTCTCTCCTGTACTCTCCAGTCCTCTCTCCTGTATTCTCCAGTCCTCTCTCCTGTACTCTCCAGTCCCCTCTCCTGTACTCTGCAGTCTCCTCTTCCTCCTGTACTCTGCAGTCCCCCGTTTCTCATGTACTCTTAAGTTTTCTCTTCCTCCTGTACTCTCCCATTCAACTTATGTCCTGTCCTCTCCAGTAGTTTATGAACACGCACTATAAAGAAAAAAGCTTGAATTGCACCCAGGATTGTACAATGTTATTTATGATTGTTAAAGTAAGTCTTGGCACTTTAGTTTTTGTATTGTGTAGAATTTACAGCAACTTTCTGACAAAACCCAGGCAATTTTCTAGATGTCCGGTTGATCGTTCATCAGAAACGAGATTCATTTATTTGATTTGCCCGTAAAGAATGGCATTGAGAAGTTGGAGAAGTGCGTGCTGCCTGGTGTAACAATTTTGGTGTCAGGTAGCTGCGGAGATTGATGCCCTGGTCCAGTAACAACAGTGCTGCTTGTGTGAGGAGATTTATTAGAGCTTGGGATAAAATATTTTAAACTAGTAGCGTTTTGCAGATAGGATGGACTATAGATGAGTTTTGTTATACTCTTACAGAGACAGCTGATGCTATCAAGTAATTGAAGTTGGTATCTGGCTTATTAAATTGTCAATGTCATTTAATGACATTTGGGAGCTAAAGAGGATTAAATCTACCCTTGACATTTCCTTTTCACATAGACCCTATGAGCCAATATTAAGGTAATTCCTTTTCCTCTCCTCTTCCTGCTCTGTATCTGGAGGTGTCCTGGTATGACCACACAGTGTAACTTACCAGCCATGAAACAGGACTGGGCTAAAGCATACCAGCTAATTGACAATGACATAGACAGAACTATTTTCCTGAACCTTGTTTGTACAGCAATTTGTGACACGTGTCTGGAGTAAGGTTGCTATAGCAATATGAATTTGGACCTGGCCTCAAGAATGAATACAGTAGATACAGGGAAGACTTATCCACAGTCATCCGTTTGTGTCTGCATCATCTTTACAGAAAGACAGCCAGTAAGCTGTAGAGGAGCGAGGCAGAAGATTTTAATAAGGTAAATGAACAAATGGGTAATATCATAAAGTGTCATCTGACATATGTCACTAAAGGATGCAAATTTATATATCTTATAGGTGAGTTACATTGAGAAACTATACATTAATGGGGCATCCACTCACAATTAACTCCCACTCACATATGCAATATTTTGTAATTCATTAATATTATATTTATCCACTTTCAGAATATAAGACAAGAAATATATTTTCAATTCTATGGCAACAAAGGAGTTATATGTCTGACAAGCAGTGGGGGTGTAGGAGTCATGTATTGAGTGAGGTAAAAGTAAATAGGCAGGTATTCAAAGAGAAAATAGTGTCCCCATATTATAATGTGTCAGAAGTTGGTGTGTTACAGGTAAGTCAGAGATAACCAATTGGATTGTTAGCGGTAGCCAAATCGTTAAGAAAGTCTAAACTATCCAACTGTGAATATATGATCAGCAACAATCTGATGATTAACCTGATCAATATAGCTAGCTAAAGAGACACATACATAAACAAACAAAATAGTTCATTTATAAAGTTGAAAGAACTTATTTCAAGAATTGAAATAGAAAACAGTTGTTAGGTTACCTTCCAGCACAAGAGTCAGTGTTGTGTTTTGGCAAAGCTCTTGGCGTTATTGCACCTGTTGGCACTCTCCCTGCTAGTCCTATGCTGTGTATTTCCAGCAACTCAGAGTTCAGTGCTCATCTGCAAAAACACTTCTAAATTACCCAAACGCAATACGCCTCATTACGATTTGCCAGCCTTTGTAAAGATAGAAATTCTTAAGTTCAGCATTTGCAAAAGTAGTACAACAGCTGTTATATATGTTCTTCATCAGATAAAGGGCTTGTAATGAAGGCATTGTATGCTGCAACATCTGCAGATAAAGAATTACAAGGCTGTAGATGGTTTATGTGTTGTTTTGTGTATGGGAACATTAGTTGTCTTATTTCCTACAAACGCTAGAGTAATATCCGTCAGGTGTTTGTTTACACCTCCTGTATTTGTTTGAAGTGATTGGTCAGTATTTCGGCTTTAGCATTAACTGGCTTTTGTCCATCCAGACAAAGTGGTTTTCCAAATCGGATTGAACATTAAAAGTAGCCTACGTAAGAGTATTATACATTGTGGTTGCATTCATAATTTATCTTTCTAAGTTTCTATTATTAATCATTGGTTTAAGCTAAAATGGTATAGGGAGAAGTTTATATATAGACACTTATAAATTATCTTGTATGTTAACCTAATGTTCTAATGATAAATTAACTTTTTGTTTTAAGGTCAATTTCTTTAACCAGTTTTTAAAGATTGGGCTGTATCTTTCAGAGTTAGTTACAGTAGGTAACTTACCTCCTTTTCGATCACCCTAACTCTTAACCCACTATGCCTCATCCCTAACATTCCCCCTCTATCATCCTATCCTTAACCCATAATATCTCACAGCCTAACCCTAACCTTCCCTTTCTAGTAGCCTAACCCTAACCTTTACAATCGCTACACATATTATTATTTGGGATATACTAGCTAGAATATACTCTGTTCAACTCCAGGAAGTTAATTTCAAAACTATAAACATGTATATTGCACCGACTCAGAGGTTTATGGTTTCGACTGAAACTGGTCATTGTCTGAAGTGGACCTCCTCACGGCACCTGGTATTGTACGCAGCTTATTGCTGCAAACTCTCAATTTCGACCGTCAAGCTTCCTTCCCTGATATTGAGAGGGGAGGCCTTTATATTGATACCTTGGATGCTACCAACCAATCTCAGGTCTCCTCTCTAATTGAATGCACTAGTATATGCTCCACCACTCCCCTGGATGACTCCTTGTTGAGTTGGGCATCTGCTACTCTTACCCCCTTGCTATGTGTCGTGTGACACTTGTTTGTGTTTTCCTTATTTCCTGTCTTGTCCTATGTGTCTGTCTTTTTTGTATGTTTCCCTCTGCTGTACTATTTTATTCTTGAATTTCTGCTGCATTACTGTACTGTGCAGGGCTTATCTATTTAGGGTTAAGCCAAATAATTTATTTCATTTATGTATGCCATGTGACTAGTTGTGAATTTGGGCAACATGTCATTTCTGTTCTGTATCATGGTGTATTATGTTCTATTTCGTTCACCACCTTTAATCTTTTGTATGTCCGTGCAGCAATTTTCTCCAAGAAACAGATTAAAAAAATTAATTTATATATTTCCCTGACGAAAGTTGGATTAAGATTAAACTGAAACGTTGGCATGATATATATATATATATATATATATATATATATATATACATACATACACACACACACACACACACACACACACACACATATACATACACACACACACCTCTAAACTCTAAATGGATTCAAATGTCCATGTAAAAATATTACACAAATACAATTTTAAAAAAACCAAGTGATCTAAAATTTTATGAGGTTGTGGGTTAATTTGTACAACATATCACTAATAGATAACATTTTACAACTAATAAAATTTGATTTTATTTAACATTTAAATTAGTTGCTTTACATATGTTTTATTCATGTATAAAATAATATGTAAAAATATCAGATTATATAATAATGTCTAAGAAATATATCAAAAGCTGTGAACAGGACAGGTACATGATTGAAACATTTTCATTATATAAATATTTTCTTAAAAAAAACCCAAAATGCTAAACAAATAGAAACAGCAACATTTAAAACAAATCTAATTCTTTTGTGCCAAAGATACTTGGACATTTCCAGGAAGAGTTCTGTAAAAGAAATATACAATATATTGAGTAATGGGTTTAGTCTTACAAAAAGGCATAAAATAAAATAGTACATGAAAAATTAAGTGTGGATGGATCCAATTTGTGATATAGCTGCAAGATGTATTCATTGTTAAAATGTTGGGAGCATCTCTGGATTTAAATTGTTTGTTTGCTTCTTCCAACTTTCCCCTTTTTTCATGCTGTCATATTTTGTTTTTGATTGAGTGCAATCCACACTATGCAGACTTCAAACAGCTTCCTGTCATTTCTTGCAATCATTGCAAACCTGCTGCAACACAGGAATATGCAAAGACAGAAGACTGATGGGCTGGTGGCCGATGGAAATCCTGGCTGCACTGTCAGTTGCTGAACTGAAGAGACCAATCATAGACACTGTCTCTGATGCATTATGGGTGTGCTAGCACTCTCATAACTTTGATATTGGAAAGACAATGGGAATTGGGAACTAGGGGAGTGAGACTGGTGGGTCCTTAATGATCATTCACAATAAAGGTAGTAAATTGCCATTTTATTTAACGAGGTAGCTACAAAACTGTTACTTTATTCAGCTTATGATAATTGTTTTGTTATGGGTGATTATGTTTTTATTATTATTTATATTGGAATTCTTTATTTATTAGACTGATTATTCATACTCTGGTTGTCTGAATAATAAGTGTTTTAAGGTCATCATGGTATTCCCGTCTCCAAGCGTAGTATTTTATTCTTTCAAATAAATTAGAATTATCAGGATGAAAATTAATAGGATGTGGTTCATCGCTTTCAACTGCCCTTAGGTTTTCTAACCTCAAACCTTCTCCTAAGTCTTATGCTATAACCCTCCTGGTCCATTTCCTAACCCTCCATTCGCCACAGCCTAACCATACCCTTTGCACCCTTGTTTATTTGACCATTGTATGACAATTTTTTATTTAATATTGGATTTTTTTTTTGTTTGTTTTCATTTTAAGAGTTCATTTAGTCAGTGTCTGATGGACATCATTTTAATGCAGCTGCTTGGGTCAGTTCTTATTTTTATTTTATTGAACTTAAGGGACCTTCTAGTGCCAGGGGCACATTTATTATTTATACCTTTGTGTTTGTACCACTATATGCAGGATGTCACTTTTATGGTATTATGTAACTTTGCATACATCAAGAATACATCCATGTATCACAAAGAAATAGCTAGAATTCCTGCTCTCTCATTGGTGGTTAGTGACATGTCCTGGCTGCTAGTCAGCAAGTATGCCACCAATGAGAGAGCAGGGATCCCTGGATGTCAGAAGAGCTAGGACCCTGCTCACAGTGACGACTGCAGTGAACACCACCACTGCCAACACCCTAGAGGGTGATTAAAGTTACAGTCAGGGCTCGAAGTGGGGGTGTATACGGGGGTATGCCATACCGGCACTTCTCCCAGCGAAAAACTAGAAATCTCCATTGACTTCTATTATATTCAGTGTTTTCATACCCTTACTTCTAAATGTCCATACCTTTTACATTTCCACTGGTTACAGTAACAAAAAATTAAGAGAAAAGCTGATGGGGCAGCATGGAAATTACTGAGAGCTAGAATAGATTTACATACAAAAACAAGGTTAGAGATATGAGATGTATACACAATGTACCATCACTTACTTGCCCATCAGTGTAAATTGTTAGGACCACATCCTTCATTCAATGATGCTCCATTACTAGAGGGTGAATATCGCCTCTCCAGAGTGTGTAAGCGGAAAGCCATTTGCTCAATATTCTTTGTCACAGTTTGTATACCACCCTTTATCTGTGAGCCTGAAACACTACAAGACACAATGTGATACTTAATTTGTCATGGAACTTTATGAGTTAATTATGATCACTGCATTACATGAAACATACCAGTGATAGTTTAATAAAAAATGTACTGGGTACTGTGGAAATATGAATGTCATTACTGAGGATAATGAAGACATAGGGGTGAATTGAGTGAACCTTTAGAACATAAGAAAAAAACAAAACCCATTACACACAAATAACATGGTAAAGCAGACATGAGATTGCAGTGACCAATGTGAATTAGACCTGTAACAAAACATGGGTTCAACAACTACATATATAACAAAGAACTCCTACGCACCTGTGTGGTGATGGAGGTGGTTCCACAGGATTTACCTTAAGCAGAGGAAATGCCAATTAGAAAACATATAAGACTAATCAGGTACAATTTAGTATAGATTGGTCGAAATTGAAAAAAAATATGTTCCATTATTCACCCTCCTCTCACACCTGTACAATGTGTCGTACTCTCTTTTTCATTTATAGTATTTCATTTAGCATTCCTGCACTGTGGAACTGGTCAAGAGAATTTCCAATGTACAAGGCTCTAAGGAAATAAATGTAAAATGACAAACTCCTGTTCGTGGAGTATTTCCTACAGTGAAACCGCATATCTGAAACAAACAGGCGTGTACCTTACATAACGGCTTAGAGCACTAATGACATGTGCCCTTACACTCCACATAGGGTCAGCATCTACTGCTCTATCATGTAACTTCAGCAATAAGGTGCCCAGGGAAATCCCTGCATTATAGACTAAAACTTGAAAATTCAGCCTATTAAACACTGCTGTTATTTTTAATATTATTATTACTATAACCCATATAGTGTGCATTGTAGAACAAGACTGCTTCCCCATATGAACACAACAGTTTGAAATGTGGATCGGGAGGTTCTTCAGATTAGACTGCAAAGATATGTGTGCAGCTCACAATATAAAATTATTTCCAATATGTCAGTGTCGAAATGAGTCTGGATCTGCTACATAAAATACAACAAGAACATAGAGAAATAATGGATACAAAACAATACCTTTCGACTTTGAGGACGATGGCTGGCAATGTCCCCTGGTGGCAGAGGGTGGTTCTGTGTAAGTGGCTGCAGAGTGGGGTTAACATACTTCAAGCATTCATCTAGCAGAAGACTCATATGTGAACATGTCCCCTGAAGCACAGAGTACGACGAATGGACTTTCTGAAATACAAAAAAAGAGAAAATGACCCAAGGCAAGCCAAATCTGGGGAGTATTCAGATTACGATGGACATCATGAACATCTGAATGTTAGTTCCTACAATAAAGTGTTCTGCACTGCCCTTACTTTAATTTACTTACTGTAGGCCTTACTGTACTGTTTAAGTTTTTCTCTCCTTCCAATGAGCATTTGAAAATGAACTAATGATTTATCAGAATGACATTGTGGACCGGTTCCAGAGGTTCATGCATGTTTTTGTCATAATCACAGACTGCAGCTTCTATGCCCAGAGGTAGCAGTTTCTACAGTCATTTAACATACTGGAGAATGCGATTGTGATTGGGGTCTATGGGAAACATCCCCACTTTTGAATCTCCCTGCTTAGTAAATTTAGGCCACAGTCTCTGTAATTTCATCTCACTGATTCTTTTTTTTTCACTGTTGAAAATGCAGGTATAGCAGCGGCATACCACTGCTATACTCAGCCTACATAATATATAATCTGAATTGATATTTTAATGCTTTGGTTTACAGCATTAAAAAAAATCTAATCCATTTTTTCTTTTATCGTTTACTGTACCACACCAGCATTTTACTCATAAATAAAAAGGAGTGAAAAAAAACCCCTAAAAATTGTTTTTTACACTTGTGTTTTACAAAACAGATAATTTTCCATGGACCAACGACTATGACTTGCTTCAACCTGCAACTCAAGTGCAAGTGTATGGTGGAACACTTAGAAAACACTTTGGACTAAATTGTTAGTCAATTAAATTGCTTGATTCAAAAAGTGGGGATGTTGCCCATAGTAACAAATCAGAATCGAGATCACATTCTCCAGAATGTAAAATGAAAGTGAAAGCTTGACTCTGATTGGTTGCTATCGGCAACAACTCCCGCAATTTAGAAAATTTAGGCCATAGGGAACAGGTAATTTGGCAGGTTTCATGCGCAATTCTATGGAGCATTGCAGCCTTTGGAGCCCCTACTTGCAATGCAGGTTGTAAAAGTGATTTTAAAGTGTTCTTTTTGCTATTTAGCAGTTTTTATTATATTGTTTTACAGATCATGAAATGTGCAATGTTTTTAATATATTTGATTATAGTTTTACTTATGGGGAGAATACTGAACTGTATTATATTTGGTAAAAAAGTAAGGCAGGAGCATTTTTGTAACATTATTATTATTTATTAGGTGACACAAAGTGTCCACAGCACCATACAATGGGAATTCCACACTGGATGCACAGTAATAGGACTCAGTCATGCAGAAAAACAGCACCAGCTGGTTTTCAATTTTAGAAACATCAATGTGGCTGACGTAGGAGTCCTTGATATTTTATCACTGACATATGAAATATAGTAGCTACATGCGGCCAATTCAGAATAAGAAGAATAAAAAAACAAAACACAAGACGAACCATTTTGTGGTATGAAATGTGCTAATTTGCTCCTTGAAAACCTTTAATATTTATAGTAGATGGACAGTGCAGAGTGTATAAATCTACCTATTCCTGATGGTTACATTTGTTTTGCATGAAACTGCTTCAAATTTCAAATACTAACTAAGTATATGTACATCACTGGGCTGGATTCAGTTGTGCGCAAGGTGAAAAAATATCACACAATGTAAGTCAATTGTTTGGTTTTTAAGTGCGATGGGGCAGCAGCAGCAGCAGCGTATGCCTCCATTAGTAATCATTTACAGTTCAATTATATCCATTTCTGTCAATGACAAGATTACATTTGTATACCTCGTGAATTGAGCCCTATGTCTACTTGAAATGGCTATACTGAATTCTCCAGAAATATTGTACAGGTCAAAGTTTGAATGTAATATATGTCAGTAACATTATATATTATGTCAAAACATTCCATTAGATGCTTCATTGCAACAATTTATCTTTTTTTGCAGGTCAATTTCATGACAATTTATTGTAAAAAGGTAACTGCAATACCCCAAATAATAAATCATGAACTCATGCAATCATGTGTGTATCCATTGCATAGATTTGGTGTTGTGGAGTAAACAGTCTGACCAGGACTGTACATGTATGTATGCACTTTAAGCTTCCACTTAGTCCCTGGAAGTCAGCCCAATTTCCAGGTAGCGCATATGTGCATTCCAGATGTTGCCAGGTCAAATATCAAGAGCATGGAACCATATTCCACCTGCTGGGCCGCTCCATCTCCACTACCCACCTTTAATATGGCATGTGGGGCAGAGGAAGTTTAAATGAATGAATTGGGACTGGGTTAGGATGTACTTGTGCAGTCAGAGGTCGCACTGTCCGCTGATTCTCACCAGTGACTTAAGGCAAGAGTAAGTACTGTTATACCCCCCTGCATTTCCACACTACAACGGGGAGTTCACTACCCTCTCCACGTATGGCCAGCCTGCTTAGGTCAAACAAAGAGCTGAATATGTCAGTCCCTGAGCAGCTCCCACCTCGTCCACTTGTTCTTTTAGCTGGAGATCAATAAAGTGTAGACAGAGTAATGTGTGGAATAGAAGTGGTAAAAAGTTGGTGTTAGTAATACATATTTATAGACAAGCCCTTCTGTGTCTCAGACATGCTATGCGATTTTGTTAGAATCAGTGCAATGTATGCATGTCAATCAACTGGTTAAACCTGTTTGGTCACAGATGTTCAAGGCAGATATTACAACAAAAAATGGATTACAGAATACACATATATAATGCTATAATCCAGTTGATTTAACTAATCAGAGAAAACCAAGGCCTGGACTGATCTCAGATAACTGACCAGAATCTGCATCTAGAGAGGCGAAGGAAAACTGACATAGTTAATAAAAAAATACTTAACTTTCGAAGTCCTGTGAATGCATCGGGACTTTCTTGCATACTTAATTGTCGCATCCCACCGAAGTTGCCTGTATACCGGTGCAAGTGCATAAAGATAATTCTTTGACTGAAATTCTTTAGTCCAAGAATTGTCATTCTGGGAAATGATGGGGTTAGTATTCCTACGGTCTCCCCAC
The DNA here is from genome assembly GCA_016617825.1 of Platyplectrum ornatum. Taxonomy (NCBI): domain Eukaryota; kingdom Metazoa; phylum Chordata; class Amphibia; order Anura; family Limnodynastidae; genus Platyplectrum; species Platyplectrum ornatum. The sequence continues at coordinate 26,133 of JABWIB010003492.1, read as the reverse complement.
ATCTATCCCCTTTTCCTCCCTCTAATAACAGCTATTAGAGGGTGGAAAAGGCAGGTCAGTGGGGAGCAGGAATTTTAACTTTTCCGCCATGTAAATCTGGTGATCTTTTAACGACCGGAGAGGAGTCATAAACTCTGCTCCGACCATTCATAAATATGACGAGCGTAGCACTTCCACGCCAATCATGCTGTAATAAATATTAGAAACGTCGTTTTGAAGTGATAATGGCCATTTTGCACTTCATAAATATGCCTAATAGGCTGAAAACAAACTCCATGGCTCGGGATCTTCACACTCTTATTAACAAAATCTGGTGCATGAGGCTTAACCATAAGTGTGCCATAAGATTGCATTGAGCTCGCACATGTTATGTATGGCATGCAAGCTGCATATTGATTTGCATTTAGATATTAACATCCCCAGTTTAGACACTAAACTTAAATCCATTGTGTTAACAGTTAGTGAATTTATTTTTCTTATATCTTCTTGGGTTCACATCTAGACTGAAAAAACAATGTTATTGTGTATGTGCTATATACTTGATATTGGTTATTGGTTAGTATTTTACCGCCATGTTTGTAGCAGTCCTCAGCTCATCTGAATGCACTGCTCCTTGTACTTCCACCATCTGCTCCATAAGACGATCACAGAACTGCCGAAGCTCCAATAATTTATGACCCAAGGATTCCTTATTAGATAGAGACTCTGGGGAAGATACATTTTTATTGTCAATGGTTAGATTCCCTTACCCACCTCACAAGATTTCATTGTGCTACACAAGGCCTATCTAAAAGTAATGAAAGCCCTGTATTTAATAGAAAGATCAGTAAAAAAAAATCTAAAGTGCTGTTATAAAATAATTGAATGTTAAAGGGTTTGACTTCTTATCCTCTCTTTATTTTAATACATATTTTGTTTTATTTTTAATGACTTCAAGCCATAGCCATTTAAAGGAATCATTTTCAGACAGCACAATCTTGTCAGATCATACACACTTTGGTGCACCAGATGCCCCATTACAATTACAACACTTGCCTCTAGGGTATTGCGTAGTGATATCTCCCAAACAGGCTTTGGCTGATCCTAAGGCCACTAGCCATCTCTGCCTATCAGCTGCATTCTCTGCACACAAGTAGAAAGATTGCTCGCTTGGTATGAACAGGTCCATCCGGCAGCTATCACTGTGATGCACTGCAAGTAGAGGAAAGACAGCCTGTTCACATGTTACACACAGTATATTCTATATTTACATACATGATGAAGCAGATTCTGGTCAATACAAGACGGGATTTATAGGACAAAACAGGACTCTAACATTAGAGACAACTTACCGTATATGCCGGCGTATAAGACGACTGGGTGTATAAGACGACCCCCCAACATTTCCACTCAAAATATAGAGTTTGTAATGATCCCCTGCTGTATGATCCCCTG